>JAWZYV010015321.1:0-46437 GCA_038373885.1 Cheiracanthium punctorium
CAGATTGTGCTAGCATCAAACCCACCCATATCTCACTCTTTCAAAGCCCGTAAAGAGGAGCAGAAAAGTCCACATCACATGACACACGGCATATAGTCGAGAACGCGTGGCAGCAGTGTTCCAAAAACCCACAACACACGGCAGCAATTTCCCAAAGTCCACTATGCGAAGGAAATTCTCCAACTCCTGGAACATCGTACATCAGACTCCGGCTGGTTGTCTATGTTGGGGGATAATGTGGCTGTGCGAGATCGACTCCGCGGACGTTATTTCTAAGAAGTAGAAGGCCAGACAATGGAGTACCTTTTGCCGATCAGATAACATCCTATGCCATTCACAGTCTACCTCGACCGCGATTTTACAGCAAAATCTCCGTCGCACGCTCAAATGGTATTCACCGATGACCGAGCTGGAGCTAACCAAACATAATATCCAAGTTCATGTTGAACAATTGGCCTTGATGCAGAGTTACGTTCAAATTACCAACCATGTACAGCTAATACTTTTGCTCGGAGAACTAGTCATCCGCATCAATTCATTCAAGAACTGTCTCTCCTCTTCTTCACAGGTAGAGAGATAAGTGAGGGGAAGAAAGCACGGGAATCGTGAAGTCACTTTGCGAGACGCGAAATAAACAATCTCAACACGATGCGAAATCGTAATGATTTTTGTACACTTGACGAACGAACGTTTTGTTTTTAAGCGAGGCACATTTCAGCATAGGTTGAGTTGCACAGATTTAGTTTCTTTTTCTTCCCGGTTTACGATGAATATGAATCTTGGATTGACAAGCCGAGTTTTTCAAGTGTTAGTTATTCAACAGCCGGTTGAACCACCAGTTGAAATTAGCAGTTCAAAGTTGAATCTAATTCTTGTTAGACTTTTTAGTTGAAGAGCTTTACACGTGTGTAAAGCAATTTTTTAGAAATGCATTTCCCTTTTCATTTTTCCTGGAGTTATTTTATCTTATAAAACTGTAAACAATACAAATATTAAATAATTCCAAGCCTCCTGCTGTCTATATACATTTCAGCTTAAATCAAAGTCAATAGTTAATTCAATTATTTTTAGACAAATTATAATGGACGATCAAAAGATTGAAGTTTCATATTGCATTATTGATGTAATTAGATATCTTCAAATTAATAAAGTCAGTAAAAGAATTTCAAGTTAACAAGTAACAGTATCGTAAAGAATATTTTGCTGTGTCTAAATAACGATTACTATACGAAATAAATAAATAAAATTTAAAATCAGTATAAAACGTGTTAGTTTCTGGTGGTTAAAGTGTATTGCAGGTGACTTACAAGCTTTAGTTACGTCAAAATATGTCCTGAATTATTTATTTAAGGAATTCAGCTATTGTATTTCTTTATTTTAAAGAAAAATATACAAGATGAATATTTTATGCACAGACTTCTGTATGCTCTCAGAAAAAATCTTTCGTTTTAAATACTTCGAAGTGTTAATTTCTCATTAAAAACAATGACACACTTTTCCAAAATTTGGTATATCTCCATTTCTCATTGTCTTGTTTAATCGTTATTTTGCAAAGGCTTCTTTTTTCTGAACACTTTTCTCATTAAGGTGTTAAAAAAATTAAGTAAACTTTAAACCGGTTTCTTTTTTTTCCAGAGATAATATTTTTTATCATTGCTTAGAAAAACTGGGGGTGTTTTAAAAGAACATCAAATTAATCCCTTGCTTACTAAAAATGACCTGTTTAATGAGATTAAATTTGCTTTGATATTACTTGATTTTTTAACCTGTTTTTCTTTACATTTTAGCTTTTGCATTGTAAAGAAAACGGTAAAAAAAATTCAATGAATTTATATATTGATGCATCACAGTACACATTGTATTATACATAGAACATTTTTTTCACTACTCATTCCAGATTCCCGTAAACTGTTGAATATTATTAAAAATATTGATATTTCTTTAAAAAAACTGTATACATGCATCTTGAAATCTGATTTAAATGAGTTATTGTAGAAGACTTGAGATTTTTATTCCCCGACAGCCTAATGTCCGTTGAACGAAACTGAGAGTTTGAACCATGATATAGATGAAGGTCAAAATAAGATATCAGTTTATTAACAGTTTTGCAAGGTTTGTTCTGTACAATAGCACGAAAAAAATTACAAATATAAAATGTAAGCAACGCCTTTATTCTATTATTTTAAATACTTGAATTCAATCTGTGAAAAATAAATATTGAATAGATCAATTTATTTAATTTGTAATCAAAGTTCGGGAAAATTTAGAAAGAAATTGCCCTATATAGCTGTACTCTTTATTTTTTCTTTTCTTTTTACTTGAATGGGAAAAGTTTTTTCCTAAAAATTCTGACTTTTTATTAGCTATCCTGCTTTGAATAATAAAATACTAATGTATGAGTAAAACTCTATATCGCCTTCTCTTCCGGAAAAAAAAAATCATTTTAGACTATAAACATTGCTAATACCTTAGTTTATAATTTTAAATAGAATTTTTAACAGTTGAATATTTCTTGTGTCGTAGGTTCACAAAATATTAAAACATTTAGTTTCCAGTTGGAATATTTATAGATTTTCTACATATTTTCTTGAGGTTCTGGATTTTGAAAAATGAGATATGCATTTTTTTAAATAAACGATTCTTCATTCTCAAAAGTTATGAAGAAAGGTATTTCTTGTCTGCTTTTATGTATAGTCAATTATGATTTCAAAGTTTTAATGGTAAAGAATGGTTGAAACGATCTGATTTGTTTATTTAGTTATCTGTCTGTGTAAAAGCATTAGTGAAAAAAATATCCAATTTAAAGTTTAATCTAGAATATATTTTCTACATTCCTGTAAGTGAAATATATTTCATTCATGATATAACATGCAAAACCTAATAAAAAATCTGCCTTTATTCGCAAGTTAACCTTTTTGATAGCCGTTTAATTCCCAATAACAATAGAAAAGTGATTTTATGTTCCCATTAGAATTCATATTAAATTAAACCTGGATATACCTGTCAATGAAACATAATAACTCGTGCAAATGCAGTTTCGATCATTTTCCTGCTGTTTTGAATTCGCTCACAGGTTACTCTTACTTATTGTGATCAGAAATATAAGTAGGTCTTCCTCGCTCAAACATATGTGGGTTTAGTGCATGCAGTAGTTGCTGCTTGCATGGATATTAATTTTCCTATCACGACAAAGTATGTTCCAGGGCTATCATTATAAAATGCATATGATTAATGTGCGTGCATTTCTGTATATTTATTATATTCCAGCTTATAAGTGTGCGATGATAAATCTGTGGCACGATTTCGGGATGTTGGACGTCAACTTTATTTTGTGGGAATGCATGTTTGTGTACAGAATACGTATGCATGTTTCTAGATGTAAATTAGTTTTCAAGCGATTTCATATAGAGTTTATTAAGGTTTAAAGGAAAATATAAATGTATTATATTTTGATTTTATATCTTCGGCATATGAAGCAATTTATATATATATATATATATATATATATTTAGGCGTAAGTTTACGCAGTGCATTGGAAAAGGTGGTATTTGGAAGTCTACGATTGTTTTCTTGCTGAGTTTTATGAATTCAATACTTAGGGAAATGAGAACTGTGCATTTTATATAGGCAGAAGTAGGTATGATCACATAAACTGAATACATATTAATTATTCAATGAGGTATTCTTTTTCTATGATATCAGAGTTTAAAAAAATCATAACAAAAGATCTTTTGTTGAAATATTATAACGAAATGTTTACTACACAATTTAAAAAAAATATTTAGTTACCAATACAGTTTTAATAAAAGCTTGCTTTCTAGAGTCTCTTAAAGTTGCGTTTGCCATATTTTTTTAATCTTCTTTCAGAGCTATGATACATTTGATAAATATTTTTAGATGATTCTCCCATTTCCCTAAAATTCTGTAGACCGAATTATATTTCGATACTTCATAATAAAATGTGTTTCTGTAAAAACAGAAAACATTTATACAATTACATACATAAAGATGCCCAAAAGCCCAACTGGCTGTATACAACGCAAGATGGATAGCTATCATACCACAGAATAATCTAAAGCAAGTGAAAACGTTTTATTTTTCTAAGAATACATAAGTGATCTGTATTTATTTGTATTAAACGTAGTACGTAAAATTTGACGTTTTATGATTTATTTTATTTTTAATTAATTATTTATTTATTTTTAATTGTTAACTTAGATATATTAATACGTAAAAATTTTCATCATTTCGGCAATTGTTAAGTTAATGAAAATATTTTTTAAAAGATATGACCCAGACACAGAACGTGATGTAATTAAAAGCCTTAAAGAAATATTTAAATAAATAAATAAACTTAAATTAAAACATCCTGTTATTGATTTATGTATCGGTAGATACGATGCATTAGACTGCAAAAATTCAACTCCATTGAAATATTAATTACAATATTTTAACTTATATATGGTCCGGGTTATGTTAGCCAGGTACGAAAAATATGAGTTAAAGTTTGCGACAGTTTTTTTACATGTCAAAGTTTTGTTTTCATGCGATATTTTGTATTTAATATTATTATAAATTCAAAAAATAATAATAAATCCCAAATTTTTAATTAATTTTTTTATCTATTCATTGAAAAAAAAATAATGCAGGATTCCTAATAAATACATTTCTCCTGAAGCATTCTTTAAAGAATTTATTTTTAATCATAACTATGTAAATTTTCAATTATAAATAGAATTATTGTTTTTCTTCTTCCACGATTAACTTAAATTCACTCAAATTGAAGTTAAACCCTTTTTATACCTAAAGACGCATCCGTAATTAGGCCATATGCACAAATCATCGAAATTTTTACTTGAATGCACACATGGACTGAGGCACGGATGTAAGATGCAAGGATTCCCCTCTCAAGCTGTAGGAATTTTCGTACCTACAACAGTTGATATTTACTTGCATGAATATTAATTATCCTTCTGAACAACAAAGCGTATCCACGAGCTATAATTATCACAGGAACATGATGAATGTGCTTTCAGTTTGCTACGGACGAAACATTACAAGCGATAATCATGGGAAGGCAAATCTGAAGTAATATCTGAAGTTGACCAGCAACATAAACATTACTTCCTAAATTCCTTTTCAGTACTTTAATAGCAAAAGCATCTTTCTTAAAAATATATAGTCAGATATAAAGTAGAGCATACATCGATTTCGGGGATTCTCTTTTCTTAAAATTAATTTTAAAACATCTTTATAGTAATCACAATGAATTATTCCTCAGTACTTTATTATGTTCTACTAATAATGCTCGATTTTAGTTAATGTGGCAATATAAGGCAGCTAAATATATGTGCAAGATGATAATATGTGGTATATGTTAACAGTATATTATGCATGTATATTTTAAGACGATATTAAATTATGTAAGTACATAAATTTTGAAGAAAATAGAGTGGTTACTAAAATCGGCATTTTTCTTTTAAGAGCGTGTGAAAGGAGTTCTGAAGAGTAAATGATAATTTTAATTTTTTTTGGTACTGTACAATATAAAATTACATAATACTGTGCAGTGTGTATTAATATAAAGCATCCGCATTTATTTATACGAGAGCTATAAAACAATTTTCTTGTTAATCCATTTTGTAAATTTTAATAAAATTCTTAAAATACAGCTTTAAAAAATTGATATTCTCATGTGTACTCTAGAATTTGCAGAAAAGTAAAAAATAAACGGCATATGTATTAATAAATCATCCTGAAACTATCAAAAAGTAAACTCATTTTGGCATTTTTTTTTAATTTCAAGAAAAAATACAGATTTTCGTTAATGTATAATTATTGTCTTCATTCTGTAATTTAATCTTAGAAAAAATTAAAGTTTGACACTAAATTTGACTATTCCAAGTGAAAAACATGCGATCCCATTAGAAATGTGCTTTAAAATATACATAATACTTGCCACTTTGACTGGGCTTTCACCGGAAAAGTCATCTCATTTCTGTAGCAATTTATTGAGAATTAAAACAACTTATCAGCTTTAATGACACTATCAAAATAACTTATTTTGTTTCATTTCTAGCCCTAAAGTTCTTTGAGTTTACTGATTTAATGCCACACTTTCTTTTTGTTCTTCATTTTTTTAAAAGTGCAGGCTTTAGGGGGAGGAAAAAAAGAACTTTTCAGCAATTCATTAACTTCTTGCATCTTGTCGCAAAGAAAAGCAAAACTAGTTTGTAACAATGCATCATTATTTCCGGGTTAATAACTGTTATTTGTAACTCATAATAAATACTGTACTCTGGCAAAGTGGATAGTAAAAAATGAATCAATCATTAAGGTTTTGTCGCCTCCATGATTAAAGGACCTTCATTAATACACCACTTATGATAGCCCAGTAACAAAAACTTCATGCTAAGTCAAGTCATTTGTTTTCATTAGTGTCCTTATCAAATATTCTAATTTTACTCTCGAATCTGTATAATGAAAGGGCAAAAAATACATAATCCTTCTTCTCTTTTTCTTGTAGGAAACTTTTAATTTATAATTTTATTTTAATCGTGCGCTTAAAAACTGCCGCCAAAAGAGTAAAGAAAATGTCATTTTGTAATATTAAATGTATTTTGTTACCATAATCTTTCCCTTCAAAAATTATGCATTTTATATTTATTCAGCGGAGTAGAAAGTACTTTTAAAAGGATTTATCTTAAGGCAAATATTTTAAAGAGTGGTTAAATGAATTAAGTAATATTTTCGAAAATACACTATGAAATGTGCAAAATTTTGTTCTTATATTTTAAAACAATGTAACATTTCTGCAATAAGTATTATTAAGTTAGAAAACTTTTAGTGTCGTATGTTAAAATGTAGTATCGAAGGAAGACATCCATTTTTTTAAATAAAAATCACATGTGGAGAACACATGACTTCCTTGCTCATCTATTAAATCAAAAATAATTTCGGCGCACTTCATCTAAACTTATTTTGTTGCAAAGAGATAAAATGCCACAATAATAGTAAGGTTTAGTGATTTCAAGTGAAATATTTCTGATATCACCAACCTGGGGCCGTAGTAGCCCAGTGGTCAATGCGTTGGATTCGTAACCGGAAGATTGTGGGTTCGATACCGGCGTACCACTAAAGACCACCGTGTACATGCGGTGTACGTGCACGTTGAATCCACGTTGAATCAGTGGTTCCGAAAGTCCTCTTGGCGGTAGCTAGCAGTTTCCGAGTGGTGCCAATATTCAGAAGTCCGCCACCATGTGATGAGGTTCCAAATTGTGGTGTGAAATTCCCTGAAGGACGTATATGTAGCTCTAAGTGGCACATTCACTGACGCGAGCTGTCCTCTCCTGGCAAATAGATATCACCAAGCAGGGGTTCAATTTGAAAGATTTGTTTTTGACATTTAATTGGGCAATATTTCGCCAAAAGCCGACGAGCTTGAGATAGTTTGAGAGATTTTGGGGATAGCCAAAGAAGTCATTGACCACAGACTTTCAATGAGTTGAATGTATCCATACACCTTAATGTATTTAAAGTCATTTCGCTGACACTGTCAGTAAATTACCCAGTCGATTGCAATCACAAAAGAGATGCACAGTTAGATGTAACAGTAGTTCTCACGTATATGTAGCTGTGGGTTCGACCGGCGTACCACTAAAGACCACCGTGTACATGCGGTGTACGTGAACATTGAATCCGTGGTTCCGAAAGTCCTCTTAGCGGTTAGTTTCCGAGGGGTGCCAATATTCAGAAGTCCGCCACCTTTCACCTCCAGACAAATGGAGAACAACAAAAAACAAAATTTCAACATTCTAGGGTTAAATGTTTTAAAGTTATGCGAAATACGAAATTATTTTTGGCGCCAAATTTCGCGATCTTTCGGAAAAACTCGCCAATGTCAAATTTCGTCGATGACAAATGGAGAGATTGTGGACATGGGCCAAACAATGATTGACTACACAAGTAATGTATTGAAGATGTCCATAGACATTAATGTATTGAAATTCCTTTGGGTGGTCCTGTAAATAAACTCTCCAGTAGATTGGAACCAAAAATCGAGATGTGCAACTAAATGTTACAACAATCTTACATATGAAATTTCAATATTCTACGACTAATATTTTTTGAGATATGAGAGTTAAATATATATACAAGTACACCAAAAATCGCCTAAGCTTGGCAACTTTTGGAGTAATTTTTAAAGAAGGCACGTGACCGTGGTCGGACCACTATCTAACTATATGGTAGGACGGTATTGTGCCTAAAATGGATGAATGTCACTAAAACAGCTATTGACCGTAGTGCGTTTACATTTTTTGAGTATTCCTATAGCAGAGATATAAATGATACAGACAATATTTTCGATGGAGAGATTCATTTTGTAATCCTTAACAGACTATATCACTTTTGAGTCATTTGAAATAGCCTAACACCTCTAAAATACGCTTTAATGAATTTCTGCCCATAGAACGTAATGCATTTAAAATATGTCGGGCAGCCCTGTAGATAAACTATTCAGTCGATTGGGACTAAACTTCAGTCGATTGGGGAGGTGCACAATAAGATGTTACAAAAATCCTAAATGTAAAGTTTTAACATTGTACATGTACGGCCAATAGTTTTTGAGATATGCGAGTTACATACGTACGTACTATGCACTAGCGGTCGGTCAAAATGGGTTGTACATGCTTTTATTTGAACATACATTAATGCGTACGATGATATGCATCCCAAAAATTCTTAAAAGTAAATTTAGAGGTAGTCATTAATGGTTTTTTTCGTCGAAATATGGGTACCGAAATTTTTCGCGATCTATTCAAGAAATTAAAAATCAATTTGAATAGGTTTGTAGTATATTAAGTGATACATTAATTTTCAGAATCTATTGAAATGGGTAATTAAAATCACTATTTAAATATAAATACTGTACTCATGCAACGGTAAGCAAACTAATAGTTTGGCATATATAGTACACTATGTTCTGCTTTTAACAACTGCATTTATTGCAATTTTTATTTATATCAGAGTTAAAAGCTAGGCAGTTGTTTCTAGTTTAACATAGATAGGCAAGTTAAGTTTCAAGTTAAGTGAAAAATTTCGATTTCGTTGGACCTAAAATAGTTTGAAAAATATGCTTCTAAAATATTAGCAAATTTTTAAGTAATGTTGACAACAGTTTTATGATTACCCTTTAATGATTATAGATATCTAAATTATCTCTTAGAAAAGAAATTAATTTTTCAATAAAATCATTTTCTATTTATATTTCTGCGAGTTATTCGATTTTCTGTCTCTTGTTCAAAAAGCAGCCTTGAAGGATTTCCAGTAAAATGTTATCGGAAGCCATATAAACCAATACAAAAGTTATCTATTACTTTTTCGTCACATGGAAGACTTAGCAATGCATGCTTTCACAAACTAATAAACTTTTGTCAAATTATAGTTGTATATGTAAACCGAATACACTAAAAATTTTCAGCACTTCCTTAAATTTTGTAAACTTACTATTTGTATTTTGAAGATTATTTCACTAGATATTTATAATTACCATGGTAGCTATAAATTTCAATTTTTATATAATACATTATTAGTTTTCATTACAACCTGTAACAAAAGAAATATTACTTGATAGCTCTTTCCCCTTGAAGGTTTTAAATTCAAATTTCATATATCATCGCTTTTTTCCTGGAAATTTCACTCGATGAATTTATGCAGCACGGTGAAGTGAAATTTTGATTGATGATCTCTATTACATGAAATCGTCAAACACAAGTTAGTAGAAAAGAAATCTTTAAGATATACACATTTTCCTTTTTCGATGCGCACACGGTATGAAACGGATGTCTAACAAAGCTCCATGCAGAATGAAGGATTGTAGTCTGACAAAGGAAATATGTTGATGGGGGAGGAAGATGGATTTTCATGTGTGCAAATGGATGCGAATTCGCTGAATGGAACTGAAATTTCATCATTCGAATAATTTGTGAAGTAAGATAGGAAATTGTAAAAGCATGTTTTTTCTTGTGTTTGCGATGGTAAAGCTAATTTGTACAATGCTATAAAAATGCTACAAGTACACTTCGCACATAAAGTTTTTGATGAGAAATTATATTTGCGGATACTCATAATCTACCTGAGTGTACTAAAAAATGAAAATAAATAAATAAATTTATAAAAGTTTTAAATAATCGGTCGATTTAAAGCAATCTCTTGAAGTGAAGGCCTCCATGAATATTGTCAGTAGTATTACTAAAGGTAGTCAAGTGTATCATTAGAGGTGTGTATTTGCTAATATTTCTTTAGCAATAAAACTAAGTAAACTCAGGAAAGCCTTTATTCCTTGATACTTCTTAGAAATGGGCTGATTTCTCGTTTAGACAGCGTTTGATGGACCATTATGATTGGATTTTTGATATTGAATGTATCCTAATCTCTTCGGGGGCTTGATAAAACGATAAATATATAAATATATTTTAATAAGTATGACGAAACTTGTTCCCCACGATAAAACCAAGAAAGATAAATCATCCCACATGCTTTCATTATTAAACACGTTCTAAAGCAATTAGGTTTATTTGGTTATATTTTGCAAAACAAAAAATAAAAATCTAAAACTGCCTGGCTACTTTAAATCTTCTTTTGCAGCTATCTGCTTGTTGATATGTTATTCTCAGCTTTAAGCTAGTCTTTAGCTAATAGTTTATGCGTAAAATAGCAAAAATATCTTCGTTTTAGTTTACCAATATTGATAATTAAATTCTGATTTATCAACAGGGGTATCCGAGGGGTACAGAATTTGCTGGTATCGTGTCAAATTCATATGATATCGCAAAGCACAAAACTATTTCGAAGACTTACTTTTAACGCCAAATTTGATGATATACAATCTTCGAACTTTGTAGCTATTTTGCGAAAATTTGGGCATAATGTCAAAAAGGCTGTATTCCCTTTGACATTTTCATGGCTGATTTTATGTTCAGAGAATCAAAAGTACTTGATAATTTTCTGCTCCGATTTTCTAGGATTAATTTCTACATTTTACCTTTATTTAAATATCCGACATGAAAATCGATGAAACTATTGATAGAAAAACATATAAATTTTGCAAGAGAATAAGTTTACACACAAATTCACAATTTTTTTTTCTAATGGCCGGCCTCTGCCACAACAGGCCGGAATCGTTGGTCTCTTTATTATGGGGACACCTCATAGGTGAACCAACGTTGCCCGTTATGAAGGAACGGACATGACAACCACGCCCAGTTGGGGATCGAACCCCGGCCGTCGGGAGTTGAACCCGAAACTGGAGTACGGCTCTTCACCAACCATACAACTCTGTCGGCAAATTCACAAAATCAAAGTCTGAAAACTCACTTCTACCTTCACACGTACGTAAATGCAAAAATATACAATTAAATGTAATAAGTCTTGTGATCACCTGTCCAATAATCAAGCAAGCTTTCTTTAAAAATAAGAATCAAACTAAAGTTTATAAGCCAGATATAATTTTACTTATTTAATAATATATAATATATATTTGGAAAAACTACTTATCAATTATTGCTTAAATTCAGAACATTCACTAATGACAATTAATTTTTCTTGTCAACTGACCGTAGGTGGTATGCATACTTACTTCGGCCTTAGAAAGGGTTAATGCTGTTTTGCGAGACAATGTAAATAATATACAAGTGTTGTTTCCTATTATTGAATAAGTTTTAATGAATATCAATGTACTTATTGTATTGTGCCACAAATATGTAATTGTCATACCCCATAATATATTGGAATTATATTTAATGATCCTGCAAAAGTGCTGGTTTATTAAACAATATTGTTAAGCAATGCATAAGGTCTACTCATTGAAGGTGCGCACCCTTTAAACCAATTTAGAATTCTAAAACAAACCACTTACCATTTAGCTCATGCAGACATCTCAGATTAATGCTAGCATGTTCAAGGTTTGATTCAGTTTTGCAATCATGCTGTATCGATAGCCACAGGATATATGAATAGACGATCTTTAAGGTATATGTATGGAGCATAATCAGGTGCGCTAGGAATCATAGATGAATATTGCTATCTCGCAAAAGATATCCAAAGAAATGATAAAAAAAAATGTAGTATTTACGCAATATTTTTTCTTATAAATTTGTGGCGACAACTGAAGTTTTCACAGGTTTAACTTTTAGTACCCTGCAAGTGCTGTCATAAAATAATGTCGGATTCCGTGTTTCAAAATTAAATTCCTCTGTTTTATACATTCGTGGTGTTCCATTTTACTTTTATTGCCATAATAATTTATATCCACAGTTTTCTAAATTCCAGAGAAGATGCATGTCGCAAAAGTGGCAGTATGCACATTATAAACATGAAACACATAATATTGCTTCGCGGACTATTTACACTATTATAATGCATTTTTTTTATGAAAGTACCATCAGTGTAGCTTTAACTACAAGAAATCGTTCTCTTCGAGATGACTTAAAGATTTTTTCATTAAATTAATTAAAATTCTATGCCTTCAAATGCTTATGGTTTTAGTAATTAGAATATTTAAAGGTGTAAGTATTTGCTGTGCTCACACTGACAAAAATCTCATATGAGGCTACATGGTAATGGCTGTTACCGAATTTGCGTCTCCAGTTACTGTCTAATAATAAATTTCAAAATTTTGACTGGGGGATAACCACTAGTACTTAAGAAACGAATTCCTGCGAACGCACATCGATTGAATATCAGATGAATTATTCTGAAAAGTAAAAAAAAAAAAATACATATCTGCATATATATCGCAAAATTTACCACTTAATATTTAGAAGGAAACATATAACTGAGAACTTTTAACGTTTCGTTCCGGAAACGTATATATGAAAATTGCATTCTGCTTACTATTTAACATCTGAACTATTAAGAGACCAAAAAAACAATACTAATAAAAAAAAGTCCAAAGGCGTCCTCTTATACAAAAGTTTCGGTACCTCATATTGCTAAAAGTAATAGAGCAGAGTTTTTTTCTGAACGTTTATAAAGTAACTCACTTACAAAGAAATGAGTTATGTTTAAAAACCCTCATTTTATAATGAATGGAATATCATTTAAATTTGAATCTAATTCTGAAATTTCTTGCCATAAATCTTTTAAACAGAAATAAAAACACAGTTGTATTAAAAACAGTGAAAATCTTAAAGCTTTGTGACTTTGAAATTTTTCATTCTTTATTTTAATTTTTAAGAGAAATACTTTAAAAGTAGTATTTGTAAAATTGGCATTTCATCACTGACGCTGGCAAAATACCTTTAGGAAATAATATCAGAATGAAATTCTTGGACGCATTTCTTTCGCGATTTTATTTATGGGTATTTCAAGCCGGATTTATAAATTTGACATTTTTAAGTTCAGCGCGTCAAGAGATAAAGTCATGCGAGTGAATTTTTAAAATATGTATTTCATTCAAAACATATGTTTAGGAAGTTAGTCGCTCAAAAATAATAATGCAGTTTAAGATTTTGTTTGTTGATTTTAGATTTTTCGTCTAGTTAAGTCTTAGCACATCTGATGCTGGAAACTTGATCCTTTTTTGAAGCGGTGAAGTGTTTCATTAGATTTTTACACCTAGTGTGAAATTTATTATGACTTCAGAAATGTATTTAAACGATATAGTTAAATTTAGCAGTTGGCTATTTTTATATTTAAAATTGCATTAAAAGAGCGTAGTACTACGAACGTTAAAAATACTACGAAGACGCGTTTACTAATTGCATTTTAATTGCTAAATACTTTACTTCGATCCAGAATACTCTTTTAATTTCCAGTCTACATATTATTTAAGCTAGTGAGGGTTTTCTAAGCTCTAATTAGGACTTCCATTCATACTATGCATTTGGACAATTTCAATATCGTTTAAAAGCAGTTAGGGGTGAAACTTTGAACAAAGTCATATCTGGTGTAACATAGAATTTTACACCGCATTACAACTTATTATAATGCGAAAAGGAAATATTTATGCTGTTTCAATACACACTTACCTTGCAACAGATGTAAAAGTGCCTGCAGATATTTTACTAAAAGGATGAATTGGGATTACTTTGCAATTACATAGCTTTTAAAATGTTTCAATGTGTTCCTGAAACTTCTTAGCTGCACTTCATAAGGAATAAACTTATACTCCAGTTACGGTATTATTTAAATAAAAGAAAATTTCTGAAATATTAAAACAACTTCATAATATTTAATCAAAACTTTCTTTAAATTATTTTCATTCAATCTGTTAAAATTTACGAATTGTTGTCATTACGATTGAGGCACAGTAGTATAACTACTTATTAGTATAATCAATTAGTATTTTTAATCCTAATTATTAATAAGAACATAATAATTAATACATATTAAATTATTAATACGTATTATTTATAATTATTTAACATATACTGTTTGAAATCTTAAAATTACTTATTATTAAATAAGTATTAATAATAAGTAATGTTAATGTGTGTTATTAATATTTTTATTACTAACACTTGTTATTATTACAAAATATTTTTAGTGATAATTAGCTGATGTATGATACGCCTGAGACTGAAAACTGTTATTTAAATCTTACATGTCTTTGAGTAACCAATCCTTACAGTATTACGTGATTTCGTGAATCGTTCAGTGAAACTGTTTCATGTCTTAATAACCATAACACTTGCATTTTATCTAAACACGCTTTCAAAATATTTAAAACAGAAGCATTTGAAGACACTTATGCGTATAATTATGTATGAAAACTTAATAGCATTAACTTTGGCAGTAAGGGTTGCGTCTCATATGGGAATTTTAACTTCAGAAAGCAGAGGCTTCTACGAGAGAATGGCTAACTCATTAAAACGATACTGCAGTCTTGGTAATTAGAATTTAGGAAGACTAGATCGTCTTGGAATATAATTAACTCTCTCAAAACTAACAGGTAACTTAAGTCAAATGCATTATGTCTGAGTTAAAATTTTATTATTCTATGTCGAATAATTTTAATACGTTAAAAGCATGAGATTTTGAAATTAAAGAGAATGAATGCATAATTCGGCCATTTAATATGCTTTTAATGTAAAACATATTAAACTTCAGCTACCATAAGCGATTGTTTGGTATATGGCAAATCAAAAATAAGAGTACCTCTAACTTACGCAGATTTGGGAACATATGTTAAAACGCTGTCTTGAGCATATCCTTTCTGAAATGCACTTAAATCTACGTCAATTAATTGCAAGAGACTTGATATAATATTCCTTGTTGTTCAGTTTAACCTGCAATGAATCAATATTTTTTTCTAGCGAAAACGATACCACACTATGAGAAAACTGATACGATCCCATAATTGAATAAGATAAATAAATCTTTCTGAAAATGTTTTTAAAAAATTCCAAGTTATATAGGGAAGACTTGATATCAGCCAAACATTGACACCGTGGTACTTATTCAGCACGATGTAAAGAGTATTAACGATGTAAGAGTATTGTTATGTCTAAATAATATCTTAACATCGATACTCTTCATAACTCTTTTCCACAAAAAGTACTATTTACCTATTCCGATCCCAATTATTCAATGCATTGAATCAATTTATAATCCTTGAATAAGTGAACAATAATAGTTGTGGATGGGGTTCAATGTAGCAGCTATTTACATCCCATTTTAATCATCTTGAAAGAAAACAACACAGAGTAAATGTGATTACATTTATTACTTCTGTCTCTAGTAAGATAATCATATGAAAGTGAAGTCCCCAGTGTATCTTTTCAGTTATTTTCATAATTTTGTCTCTGCACAAAAAATCTCACTTTTCGTTCTAAATTCTGAAAAGTGCAGTCACGTTTTCTATTGCGTACATGTAGAAAAACTTTTCAAGCATCACAGCATTACAAATGTACAAAATAAGGGAAAAAATAAGCAAAAGTGCTGATAGCAAAATAATTTCCATTCCTTTCAGAAGTTTCGTTGGTCCCAAATCTCTTAGAACAGTGATAAGATATGATAATAACAAAAATCCTATATAAACGAACAATCCTAATCTGAAAAATTTCTTATTTTAAATAATTTTTGTCCCTTCCGATTATCTAAATACTTTAATCAGATTTATTATTTTAAAATATACTGTATTTTAGAGTGATAGGATGTATCGATTTTTGAAACTTATTCATGCTAATTTTAAAAAAAATTAAAGTACTCCATTTTTTCAGTAAAAATACTTGTTTACATAAGATGTTGTTTACATAAAAATATAGAATTATGATAATTGAATTTTGTAATACAAATTAATCCTTTATAATATTTATGTAAACATACTATAAGAGACCTCTAAGTGATTTTTTTATTCCCTAGAAACTCTGAAGTAGTATTTCGATGTTTCAAACTTCCAACAAAGATATGCTAATATCCTAATACATTTATAAATAAACTTGTTCTAAAGGGATAAATATATGCTACCTCGTGAGATTGAGAAAACAAATTAAAACACTGCACTTCTAGAATTCAAAAATTATAAGTGGATTACCTTTAATTCTTAAAACAATCAAATTCATCTAAATGTAATAATGCAACTTTAAATTGAAAATTACAGGTGTTATTTTTCTTGAATTTGTCAAATAAAAGTTATAATAATCTTATTTATTTAAAATATTATTCTACATATGAATATAATACTATTTTATAAAACCTAAAGAACTTATTATCTTGTTACTTCGTTCCACAGTGTATAAGGGGGTAATGTGATCCCGAAAAATTTCGGGGGCCAAATTTCGAGGAAAAACCTATTTTCAGTACCTCTAAATTTACTTTTAAGAATTTTTGCGATGCATCTCATCGTACGATAGCATGCACGTTCGTATAAATGCATCTGCAACTCATTTTGACCGACGGCGAGTCTATTTTGACCAGTTTTTTCATGCCGTCTATACGTACGTACGTATGTATGTATGTAACTCGCATATCTCAATAACTATTGATCGTAGAATGTTGAAATTTTATATTTAGGATGGTGCTAACATCTATATGTGCACCTCCTTTTGTGGTCCTAATCGACTGGACAGTTTATCTACAGGGCCGACCAAAAATTCGAAATACATAACGCTCTATGGCCCGAAAGTCATCAACTGTCATATCTCAAAAACTACTAGACATAGAATGTTGAAACTTAATATTTAGGATTATTGTAGCATCTCATTGTGCACCCCCACTTTCGATCCGATTCGGCTCGATAGTTTATCTACAGGGCCATCCAAAAGATTCGAAATACATTACGTATTAAAGCGTATTTTAAAGGTACCAGGCTACTTCAAACGAATCAGAAGGGAATATATGCTGTTAAGGGTTACAAAATGAATTTCTCTCAAAAAAGTGCCTTTATTATTTATAGTTCTGCTATAGAAACACTCAAAAGATTTCCAATACATTGCGGTCAATGGCAAGTTTAGGGACATTCATCCATATCAAGCACAATGCCGTGCTATCATATAGTTAATAGGTTGTAGCGTTTTGGGAGTGTGCAGAAATTTTAATGTTGAGAAAGACTCAAAAGTGTAACGATAACGAATTTAATTAGAACACTCATACATATTCTCTTGGCTACATATACCGTGCAGGTTCGAAATATAGAAGATCGAATTGTCCCGCGTGAAGATGTCACTGCTCGAAGAAACTGTCCGGAGCCACTGTCCAGGTCGATCCACGATACAGGATGGAATTATCCAGCGTGAAGATGTCACTGCTCGAAGAAACTGTCCGGAAAAGTCCGGAGCCTTTGTCCAGGTTGATCTACGAGACAGGATGTCTCTGCCCCAAAAATTGGTCTCGGCGAATCGGTGGTCGATTCCCGGAATCTTTTTCGAAAATTACAATCAACGTAGTGCGTCCTAGACGCGTCCGCTCAGGGCTCCTGTCTCTCTCCGAGTCCCCGTTCTCAACCTCTACATTTTCCTTTCCCTCTCAAAAATCACCTGCTTGTTACAAGCAGGTGCAAAATTAGCGGGCTGTGAAAATTCATCTTGTTCCAAGCAGGTGCAATTTTGGCGGGGGGCACGGCAACCGCCTGTACATTTCAATTCTCCGTTCGAATATAAAACTGAGACTATAAACTCTACAGCACCCTCCCCTCAAAACAATTTTTCGGGAGGTTTGGAGAAGAAAAATTGGAAACACTATATAACACTGGTAGCAAAAATTAATTCCTACTGCAATTTGCTATAGAGTATTTTTACAGATTTGAAATTTATTACCTGCATTTAAACACTAAAATAATAGCATATGAAAAATTCACCACATATTTATAAGTAATAATAGTAAAAATTTATACAAAGAATTATTAAATTTTTTTTTTAAATCCTACTTAGGCAATCAGCATGTTTTATACTTTTCCCCGGTTTATGCTCCGTGGTGTAATTGTACGGTTGAAGTGCTAACGCCCACCTCATTAACCTTTGATTTTTGCCCGAATTAGTCTTTAACCATACTAGGGGATGGTGGTCGGTTTCAATTTTGAATTTTTGACCGTCCAGATATGGTCTTAGCTTTTTTATGCCGAAAATAACGGCGGCACATTCTTTTTCAGTCGCCCCGTAATTTTTTACTGAACCCGTGAATTTTCGACTTAAATATAAAATGGGATGTTCTTCGCCATTCTTGCGCTGCGCAAGAATCACACCCACTCCTTTATCCGATGCATCAGTTTGGAGAATGAATTCCTGCTTGTAGTCAGGGGCATACAGAACAGGACTTTCTGTTAGTTTTTTTTTAACCGCTTGGAAAGCTTCTTCCATTTCAGGCGTCCAGTCTATCTTTTCTTTTCGCGTTTTTCCCTTTAAAGCGCGAGTGAGTGGTTCTACTATAATTGCGTAATTCGGCATAGAATGGGAATAATATCCAATTAACCCTAAGATTTTTCTAATCTCTGTTTTGGTAGTAGGGGTAGGAAAATCGAGTACGGCCTTTACCTTTGCCTCCGCAGGGGTTCTCCGGCCTCCGCCTACCATGTGACCTAAATACTTCACACAATCTTGTGCGAACTTACACTTCGCGAGTTTAATTTTTAATTTAGCCTCTGCTAATTTCTCTAGAATCACATCTATGTGCTTAAGATGGTTTTCCCAGGTGCTGGAAAATATTGCTATGTCATCCAAATACGGTATGCAAAATTGTTCGCATCCCGCTAAAAGCATTGACATAAATTTACTGAATTGATAAGGAGCATTTAGACCGAAAGGCATGACCAGGGGTTTAAAGGTTCCGAAAGTGGTTGCAAATTTTGCATATCTTTGAGCTCTGGGGGTCAAAGGGATCTGCCAATATCCCTTGGCCAGATCGATGACGGTTATATATTTTGCGGCTGCCACTAATTCGACCCTTTCCTCAATATTGGGTAAGGGGAAGTATTCTGTGCGGGTCAAGGAGTTAAGCTTTCGATAATCTATACAAGGTCTAGGGTCCCTTCTCGGCACTTCTACTAATAAGAGGGGTGAAACAAAATCAGACTCCGCAACTTCTATTATCTTAAGCTCTAACACACGTTTTATTTCATGCTTAAGTATTTCCGTTTGTCTTGGGGAGGTTCGGTAAGGTTTAATCCGAAACGGTTGCTCTGTATTTAACTGTATATCATGTTCGATCAGATTCGTGCGGCCTGGATTATTCGAAAATAATTTCCAGTGTTTATTAAGTAAATTTCCTAGCACCTCAATCTGAGCGGGCGTACATTTCTCTGCGAGCCCACTTTCGCTTACGATTTCAGAGAAATCAAATACATCTGGAGTGGCATTCGGGTAAGAGATTTCTAAATCCGCCTCTAAAGATTCCTGATCCGACATTAACAAATTTACAAACTCTACACGCCTGTGATATGGTTTCAGTAAATTGACGTGATAGATTTGAGAGCTTTCTCTTCTTCCAGGCACTTTCACTATATAGTTTGTTTCTGATAATTTGCTCTCTATCACACCTGGCCCAATCCAGTCTACTGATAGTTTATGTGGCTTTGAAGTAGCCATAACTAGAACTTCATCACCAGGTTTAAAATTTCTCTCTACCGTGTCCCTATCATACAAAATTTCCTCTTATCCCTAGTAATTTCCATCCTTTCTACAGCGAACTCCTGACATCTTTTTAATCTATTTATTAATGTAAAAATATGCTCAGTAACGAAAGTGTTTTCTTCCTCTGGGCATGTCCACTTTTCAAACAGTAAGACTTCGGGAGTCCGCAAGTTTCTTCCGTGCACTAGCTCTGCGGGAGAGAATCCCGTTGATTCGTCTGTTACTGTGCGTAGGGCCAACAAAGCGCAGGGTAGATTTTTTTCCCAACTACTCCCATTTTCGAGACACAAAACCTTCAACAATCTTTTAACAGATCGATGCCATCTCTCAATAGCGTTGCTCTGTGGCCTATGAACACTAGAGTGAACTACCTTTATCCCAAATTTCTCGAAAAACTCGGAAGTGAGAGCACTCGTGAAGCATGTTCCGAGATCGCACTGAACTTCTTTAGGAAAACCTAGATGGCTGAAAACAAGAATTAATCAGTCTATAACCGATTCTGATTTAGTATCAGCTAAAGGTATTGCGTCTGGCCATCTCGATGCCAGGCACAAACTGGTCAAAAGATACTTGTTATGATTATCAGATTCAATTAGGGGGCCTACTATATCACAATTTATTCTCGAACAGACTTCTGAAATAATAGGGACCAGTTTTAAGGGAGCCTTCTTGGCCTCACCACCTTTACTAAATTTTTGACGTGGGTCACAGGTCTTAACAAAATTTTCCGCTTCTTTTACGATATTTGGCCAAAAATAATGTCGCAACAACTTATCTTTAGTTTTCGTAGCGCCCAAATGAGCTGAAATGCCTTCGTGGCATAACGTCAAAATATCTTGCCTAAATTTAGTAGGAACAATGACCTGCTCCCTCTTCTCTCCCCTATGATCGGTCGTTAACCGAAACAGTGTATCATTTTCCACGCAATATTCTCTATTTTCTTGTCTCGCCTTTTCCCATAGTCCTGCAAGGGAAGGGTCACTACTTTGTTCACTCTTCAATTCCTGTGCTGTGATTTGAACTAAACTTTCCGGACTTTCTTTAGAAAACTCAGGTAGATCACAGCCACCTATGTCAGGGATTTCCGCGCTAATCTCTGGTTTTTCCTCGATAATCTCCGATTTCTTACTATTTTCCGTTTCCCGACATTTGCTTCGCGTCACAACAGCATTTATTTGTTCTGGTTGCGTTTTTCTCAGGTCTATCAAGCTCTGTGTCTCGTTACCTAGTAAGTAATGTTTCATTTCTACTGACTTATCAACAATCGCTGCCTTTGTTTTAATGACTCCGATCTCGGGAATTTTGATCTCAATATTTGCCAAGGGCAAACACCTAAATGTATTTTCTAGGGGCTGCTTAACCCAAATTGTTTCTCCGTTTAGATGCTTAGGATCAATTAAATCTCGGGGTGCAAGATCTATGCACCCTATCGGGGTGCAAGATCTAATAGTTTCACTTTGTTGTGAAAGTTTCATTTTCTCAATTTCGTGCTGTCGCTCACGTTCTTTTTCCTGTCGCTCACGTTATTTTTCCTGTTCCTTCTCCCTTTTTAATCTATCCTCCTGAATCAATTTAATTTGTGAAATAGCTAGTTCAATATCATAGTCTGGGGACCCTTCTATTTTTGCTATTATTGTAGCTACTTTGTCTGATGCACCGAGTTCTACCTCTAACTCTTCTGCCAGAGAAATTAGGTCTGCCTTTCTAAATTGTTTTAATTCTGACATCTTGGGCATATCAAATGCCTTATTAGCACCGTTTTAAATAGACTAAAAATTCTACTAACAAATAAAATTGAAAATTATACTAGCTCTGTTTTTTTCTTTTTACACACATGCAAAATATACAATACTCAAATTAAAAATACTTTTCATACACAAAAACACAGTATAGTTTACCCCCAAAATTTGAATATATACTACTCTAACAAATATTTGTATACCAGTTCAAAAACACGTAGAAAAACATAAAACTGCTTTCTCTTGCATCATTCAATTTACTATGGAAACCTTTTACCAACAATAAGTAATATATTTTGCAGGATTTTTAAATTTTGGATTTGTGTAGTTACTTTCAGTTTTAGAATTGAAACCGAAATTTCACAACTTTGTTTTAAAAATTATAAATTCCCTTCAAAAGTATAGCGTCATTGCAATAGAAATAAAAATTCAAGCTTACCAGATTTTTCTGCCGAAATCATTTAGTATTCTCCAATCCACTACGGCATTTGGTACAAAACACCGATGTTGATATGTCTATACTATCCGAACGGCTAGAGGTCTTCTTTCAGCACCAGAAACACGCAGTTGGCGTATTCACTGTTCAAGAGGGCACAATATTCCGAATGTTTCACGTGGATAATCTCTTTCTTTAGTACTAAAGTAACACAGTTCTTTTCTGACGAAATCACTGTTCATGAGGGCACAATAATAATAACAATAATTATTTTTTTGTCCGTGGATACACTTCAGAACAAAAGTCACACTGTTTTGTCTTCGGGCAGGGTATATTTTTCTTCACTCTTTCGATCCAAAACCGCTGCCACCAATTTATTTCTTCTTCTGTAGCGTTTTGGGAGTGTGCAGAAAGTTTAATGTTGAGAAAGACTCAAAAGTGTAACGATAACGAATTTAATTAGAACACTCATACATATTCTCTTGGCTACATAAACCGTGCAGGTTCGAAATATAGAAGATCGAATTGTCCCGCGTGAAGATGTCACTGCTCGAAGAAACTGTCCGGAGCCACTGTCCAGGTCGATCCACGAGACAGGATGGAATTATCCAGCGTGAAAATGTCACTGCTCGAAGAAACTGTCCGGAGCCACTGTCCAGGTCGATCCACGAGACAGTATGGAATTATCCAGCGTGAAGATGTCACTGCTCGAAGAAACTGTCCGGAAAAGTCCGGAGCCACTGTTCAGGTTGATCTACGAGACAGGATGTCTCTGCCCCAAAAATTGGTCTCGGCGAATCGGTGGTCGATTCCCGGAATCTTTTTCGAAAATTACAATCAACGTAGTGCGTCCTAGACGCGTCCGCTCAGGGCTCCTGTCTCTCTCCGAGTCCCCGTTCTCAACCTCTACATTTTCCCTTTCAAAAATCACCTGCTTGTTACAAGCAGGTGCAAAATTAGCGGCTGTGAAAATTCATCTTGTTCCAAGCAGGTGCAATTTTGGCGGGGGGCACGGCAACCGCCTGTACATTTCAATTCTCCGCTCGAATATAAAACTGAGACTATAAACTCTAGAAGGTAATGATCCAAAAACGGTTACGTGCTTCCCCCCCAAGAATCACGTCAAATGTCACTAAGCTTGGTGACTTTTGGTGCACGTGTGTATGTATTTAACTCTGAAATATTTCAGCCTATTAGTCGTAGAATTTTGAAATTTCATATATAAGATTGCTGTAACATCTAGTTAAGTATGACGAATTTTGGTTCCAATCTACTGGACAGTTTATGTACAGGACCGCCCAAAAGAATTTCAACGCATTAACGCCTATGGACATTACATCTGCAGTCAGTCATTGTTTGGTCCATGGCCAAAATCTCGCCATTTGGTGTCGACCTTGGCGAATTTTGCCTAAATATCGCCAAATGTGGCGATAGTCAGTCATTTGGTCCATGGTCAAAATATCGCCATTTGTCATCGTCCTTGGAGAGTTTTGGCAAAATAAAGCCAACGGTCGAGCTTGTTACCAAAAGTCGACGACTTTTGGTGCACGTATGTAAGTATTTAACTCTCAAAAACTATTAGTCGTAGAATGTTGAAACTTCTTTGAGCTTGGAACCAAAAGTCGCCAAGCTTTGCGACTTTTGGTGCACGTGTGTATGTATTTAACACTCGTATCTCGGAAACTGTTAGTCATAAAATGTCGAAATTTCATATATAAGATTGCTGTAATATTTAGTTTAGCATGGTGAATTTAGGTTCCAATCTACTGGAGAGTTTATTTACAGGATTTATTTATTTTTTTTTATCTTTTGTAATTTTATTTTAAAATTACAAAAGTGTAAGATGTAATATTTTTGGGCCCTAAAATCTGTAGGCTCTGGGCAGTTGCCCCGTTTGCCCTGCCGGTAATATGGCACTGGAAATATGAAATAAAACACATCTTTTACGAACATTCAGCAAATATTAGGACGCTAGACAATTAATGGCCATTCTCTTTCACAGATGGCGCCATCAACGCTCCTTTAAAAAGGAAAAATCACGCGAGTATCAATTTTCAAGGTTAAATCAAGCTGTATTTAAACTTGGCAATTCAACTTGACTCCTGCAAGCTTGCGTCCAGCTTAGAATGAGTTGAACTATCAAGCTTGCATTAATGCGTCAAATTCAAAGAAATGTCAAACTTGATTTAAGCTTATGTGCTGTCTGGGATATTTGCAAAATGATATTGTAGTTGATTTCTATTCCATCTACTAACCCTGAAATTTAATCCCACTGGTAGTGAATGACCCTGTAGATAATGTACATATATAACATGAAACAATTAATGCATACTTATACAAAATAATAATACAAAGTTAAGCGTCATCTTTATAAACAATAACATTTAAGTCCACGTTTCAGTATTGTTTAAGCTCATTAGCTGCGAATTAACACGGCTAAAACGGTTGCACTCATTTTGTGCAAGAAGACTAACGTGTACTTGCCATTCGGAACGTGTTAAATGTGGCGTCATTAATTCCCGTCAATCCATTCCTCACTTCTGAGTTAAAACGACATAAGTGGGCTTTGCAATCGGCAAACCAGCCTGGTTCGATCGTGAACACGTGCTGTTTAGTGAACTTAGATATGTCGCAAGTTGGTACGTATCTCACCGGCTTTGCTAATTAGAGATCATCGAGTTACGCAATTTGCCGGGACTCCAACTGTTTGTAATTCGAGTTTTAGAGAGTACATGGATATTACTAATTTCTGAAATCAGCGTAACGCTGAGTGACTGATTTGTAATTAATAGAGGCGTATTGCGTTCAAAGATCTATGGGAAATTTTTAATTTCTTATGTAAACTTCAAATATATGCAGTCCAGTGGTGATGCGTGTATTACTTTATGTTCAGGGTTTGAAAGTATTTCATGAAATTTAATAAGATATTTATAAGAGATAGAATATAAAAAATAACAACTGCGAAATAACGTGTAAGTTATATAGAAAAATTAGCTGTAAATATAAGTGCCGCGAAGTTTTACGGTTGGTTGGTTAAGGCTGGCTGCGTCACTCGTAGAACTGTCGTTCTACATTATCTAGTAGTAATAAGGAACGGACATATGATTCAATTATCGGCACACTGAAAAAAAATCAATTACATGAAATGGATCTCGTTCAAATACCTCCAAATATGATAAAGTTTTTTTTTTTAATGTGGAAAATTCTTTAGGCGCGTTGGGCACTTTGGGATGGAGAAAAGCACTGAATTTACGTGACTATCACGCTTCAGCATGGCCGTAACGCTCAGATACATATGGAGAAAAATCGTGACGTCATAGCTACGTCGTCCTCTGTCAGCTCAGATTTCTTTCTCCTTTATTTGAATTTTAGTGCTGTCACTTGTTATCATACGTTAGAACTTCGACTTGAACTGCGTCCTTCTAGATTCAGTTTGAAGTCATTGTTGTTTCAATTCCCGAATGGAAACTTTTATGTATCTAAAGTAATAAAATTAGATTTTTCCTGTACACTACTAGGTATTATAATTTTTTTCTATTTCTATCCGTTTTAAGCATTTGGGACCCCAGTACAACCGTCAAGAAAAAAGAAAAAATGTTTGTCTGTCTGTCATTCTGTCAATGACGATTTTCTATTCGCACATCACGCAAAAATGACTGAAGCGAATGAAATACAATAAGTGGTTACTAAACTTAAACTAAAGGCTTCGAATTTTTTAAAAAATCATTAGGTTTTGATGTTTTCCGAAAATTGTTTCAAACTGCATAAATTTTTATTTGCACTCGCGTAATAACGAGTAAAGCGAAAGAAATGAAATTTGGTGGCATTATGGGTGATGACTCAACTTAAATTATAAACGTCGGATTTTTAAAAAATAATGATCAGATCTTGACATTTTTCTGAAAATTGTTTCAAAATGCCGAAATTATTGGTTTAGTATGTATAAATACTGCATATAATTTGCATATCAAGTGCATACTTTCAAAATATTCAAAAATTTCCACTTTTTACGTACAAAATATGTTGTACAATCTATATGTTTTTGCAAAAAATTGCAGACTTTTCCTAGTCGGGTAGGTGCTATAATTTTCGATTATTTATTTAAAAAACTGTACTTAATTTGGATAGCTATATAATTACTGTGCAATAAAGTTAATTTGATGATGTGGAGAGTGTTGATAATTATATCCTGTACATTATTTAAATTATAAGTGTTGCACTACAGTGCTTTTGACTTTGAATTATAAATCCACCTTTAGTACAACGTAAGTACGTAATTATTGTCAATTAATAAATTCGCTTACATAATTATTAATTAAATCGAACAAAATCCAACACGTGGGAGAAAATGTGTATCACTAATGTACACCATACGCATAGACCAGAAGCGTCACGTTGCGGCCTGTGCACTCACTCTTTCTTTTCAAATTTTAAATGTGCACACAAATCGAACGCGAAATTCGAAATGTACTTAAAATTAAAAATCAAAAATTTCCAATGATAACCCAGTGAAAATTGCGTTGAAATGTGTACGAAAGTGCAAAAATATGTGAAATTGTAAGAATATCATAAATAAATGTGCGACACCCTTGCAGCCTTAAAACATTTCAAAATGTTTTTACAAAGAATTTCAAATGTATAAAAATGCGAATAAATGTTCATAAATATTTATTTTTTATTAATAAAAATACAATAATGTGTGAAAACTTGTTTAACTGCATAAATATAAAGTTTAGAATGTTTGACAAGACGTTTTCACTTCTGACGTGCAGTCAGTTCTACGACTGATTATGATTTTTATTTTTTTATATTTTTTATCTATTTTTATAAGATTATGTGACAATGACTAGTATATGTGACTAGTATCTAACAATGACTTGTATATGTGTGTGCGCGTGTTTGTGTAAGTGTGTGCGTATGTAGTTTGTGTGTGTGTTCAGTAAGGAAATGTCTTAAAAGTAAGAAAAATAAAATTACTTTTCAACTGACATTAATTTATTTTAGTGACCATTCGACAGCTACATTCGAATCCTAGAAATCCTAATTTAGCTAGAATTTTCCAATAATGCATGTTGGGTAGATTCTAGTGAAAGTTAACCCACACCCTTATTTTGGCATTCACTATTACACTTTCAGATTATTTTTTAACAGGTTGACGTAGTTAGTGGTTGACCCCAAATCAATACCAATTATTTGACAAGCTTTTCTAGTTGATAATACATTTCCATCACTTACGGTCTAAAATGTAATTGCTTTAACATTTATTTTGACATCAACCATTATAAGTTTTTGGGATGGACTATTTCAAAAGTGTCAAAAATAAACTTTTCTTAGCTATTTTTATTGCATTTTTATTGTAAAAATGAAGAAACTCTCAAACAATTGTAATAATCAAAACTAATCCAAATTTAAACATTTTATTGCCCATGCTTTCACTTAAAAGAACCTCAGAAGCCGCAGAAACACTCCAAAGATCAATAAAGAACTCATAATAAGTTAATACAATTTCTCTAGTGAAAGGAGTTTTGCACATCACAGCCTTATAAAGTCTTTTTCGAAAGTAAATGTTTTCTGACCTCTGGCTTAGCAAACAAAAATTGTAAGTAAATAAAGACGTTACTATTCAATCTTATTTCATTCGTTTGCACAATTAGATTATAAAATGTAAAGTTGAAAAGCAGAGGTAAATCAAAAATTTAATATTATTTCCCTTTCGAAATTCAAAGAATAAAGCAAACAGACATGTTATAACTGAGAGGTTGAGAAAAGGAAGTAAATTTTATACAATCGTATATTATCTTGTTAAACATAGCAGCTCTTTTTAATACGGAAAATACCTATAAAAATTAATATTACAATCAACCTATTCTTATTTCTTAATCAGGATTTAATTCCTTAAATATTGATCATGGACACATGCAATCTATATATCTTAAAACGCAAAAGCTGCTCGAGGCACATTCTTGAAGAAGCATTTGATGCCGTTTGACCATGCGCATATTCTCTCCGACCAATCAGTAACCAGAATAAAAGCCTGTCTTCACACATAAGTATGTCATTTCATAAGACATAACGTCAGTTTCACTTCACATTAAAAAGCATTAGGAAAAATTAAGGTCGGAATGTATTTCATAAAATTTAAAATTGCTAATACGATCGCCTAGATAACAGGCGTTTAAAATTCCAGATGATGCGTTTTTCCGGTATGATATCAATAGCTGTATTAGTTTGGCTGCTTTCTTCTGAAAACATCGATTTGATGATGTCGGATGCTGAGTCAATTGAGCCCACTCACTAATCACTTTCGCCAACCTAAAATTGCCACACTTTGGCGAGATTTACAGTCATGGGTTTGAGAAGTTATGCACATGTTTCAACGCTTCCAAAAGAACTCGATGAAAACCAATGGAAACAAATGCGATAAATGCACCAGTTAAAGAGATTGAAGACACTTAATTATTAAAACTACATTCGTTGTCAACCATCCCCCTCCAAAAAAATGAATAATAATAATAAAATATATAAAGTAATGTACTTACATGTTGTGCCAAACCGCTGCCCTTTTGATTCTAATTTACGTTGCCACAAGAATACAAAAAAATGTAACTGCTTATGTATTGTTATCGCCACCTTTGCATGAGTGGGGGCGTTTAAGTAGGAATCAGCCGGACTCCACTTGGCACAATTTTAAAATTAGCAGTTTTCGCGCGTTTCCCCTTAACTTAAAAAGCTCTGGCACAAAAGTTATGTCATTAGCAAAATAGCCCCGAAAAATGTTTGAAATACAGAATAGCTAGGAATAAACACCAACATTTCAAATTAACTTTAATAAGCTCAGTTGCAAGTGAGAATAAAAGAAGCAAACGTTTGTCCAGATCATACGTGTCTAAGGTGTTAATGCTATAACTTAAAGACAGTATGATGTAGAGATAAGATATTTTGAAAGTGAGGAGTTTTCACTGCAAACCGTCAAGCATTTCTTTTTCTGATCGCGAATGGCACTGATATAGTTTTTTGTGACATGATATCGCAATGACCTCAGGTTAGTACGAGTAACTAATGAGTAATTTTACGCCAAGAGTTAAATAATTTTGCTTATTTTTAGATTCAATGAATAGAAGATTTACTTAGAAGATTTAGTTATGGTATCGATTAAATTTGCAGAAGATATCAAATCTCAATAAATACAAAATATATATTTTATACAATCCCCGTACAAAAGAAAGTTCCAGTTAGAAAATTGTGCCCTATGCATTAGTTACATGATGCACAAAGCTTCAGTATGTTTATTATACAATAATATATAATGCACTTCCTTAACCGGTTTAAAAATCCAGATATTAAATTGCAGATTCAAAATTATACTAAATGATAAATGATATTACATTTTATACTCCCGTTACAAAACATTTAACACTAAAAACAATATTTTCTCTATAAATACTTCCATATAACGTTCTCAATTAGGAGTTAATCCCTTAAATTCGCAATAACTCTGAAAATTATGCAGAAAATTATTAAAAATTTATATTTAAGGGAATTTGAATATTTTCTTCCGTTTCATGGGGTGTTGACATTGATAGAGAAAAGTTGATGAAGAATTAAATATGAAGACTCAGTTCAGGATTGTATAAATGAACTGTAATATACCTACATAATGTAATAACTATGTAATGGTTCATCACAATCACCGGCATTAACGGGGATTGCTTATAGTTCCTTAAGATTGTATGCAATAGCCCGTTTCTTTTACCGCAACCCAGCGGTTCTCAACCTTTTAACGTCACCCCTCCCCATACACATGCTAATTTACGGTGGCGCGCCCCCCCCACCTGACATTTTTCAGCATACATTCAGTTTTTTTTATCTTTAACAATGTGATTTAGTCGAATTTTCTAGAAATGTTATTAGTAAAGTTTGAATGAATATTTTAAGCGAAAATGGATATATCTTTGAGTAAAAATGGGAATAAATGAAATGGTATGTTAAAAGCATGCATCACTACTTGCTCTTTGGTTTTCTCGCCCCCCCCCCTGCAAACGCTCTGTGTCCCCCTTGGGGGTCGGGCCCCACAGGTTGAGAAACGCTGCCGTAACCCATTTACTTGTGTAATAAAAAATACTTATTTGTCTGTTTTTGCAAAAATAATGACCTTTCTTATGCTTTATGTAAGCGATTAAGAAAACTTAAATAATATAATGAATTGTTGTAGCTTAAACTCTCTTCATGAAAACAAAAAGAAAAGAAAAAGAAACAGCAGATATACAGCCAAATCTATAAGAAAAGCACTTTTAAGCTGTGAAACTCTGACATTTTTTTTTCAAATGGCATGTATAGCACAAACGAATGAGTCACTCTTTTTTTACCATAAGGATTAAAAAAATATTTTTCTTCGTGTCAAAACACAAGTTGAACTACATGAGAAGTTTTCCCAGAAAACTGAAAAGTTAGCTGATAAAATTTGCTGTTCCTCAACATTACAAAATAAGCATCGAAAAATGAATATTCTTTCAATTCCTACACTAGAACAGTGGCTACGCATTTGCGCAAGAGCGCAGAGGGAAAAACAATTACTTTTGTTTTAAGAAATGTATTTAAAAAAGACTTGGAAAAAGAGTTTTTAATAAAATCCGTCGCTAGCATTTCGTGATTTTTCTACAGCGCAGCAGATTTCTGCAAGTGTAGCCCTGTGCATTTATAAGTAAATCGAAAGCTTTTTAAAATGCCAGGATTTACGCTTGGAGACAGGTGGTATAAAAGGCATTGCTTCCCAAAGGATAATTTTAAGAAGCTAAAACAAATACGTTTTTGACTGCTTTTATGATTTTTTTTTTGTTGTTGAAGTTATTGGCGTGTGTGGCTGATAAAGTACTATTTTCAGTTTATTTTAAGTCAAGATCATATTTAAAGTTCTTTTTTAATTTTTTTAAAGTGTTCCCCGATAATTGATGTTTCATATGAATTTCGATTTTAAAAAATTGTTTCAAAATTTATTTGTCACAAAGTTTAAAAAAATGTAAATGTTACGATCCTTCTACCACTATTAAAAATTAACTGGAAAATGATTTCTCATCATTTGTTCAAAGGCATTACGGAATTAATATTTCTCCATTTCTTTCTCTTTTCGCATATTTTGACTGGAAAGACTTTTCCACCAGCACCCTAAGTCAATTTTGGCAAAGAGGTAATAACATAATTAAATAAGGGGACCAGTGGGAAACCCTCTTCCAAAGTTTTAAGCCGCCTTCACAATATAAAATTAAATTATAGATACATTTTTTGAATCAATTTGGATTAATTATAGTTGCGAATTTTGGATCAATTATAGTTGCGAAAGTAAAAATCATTCCCATAATAATAAAATTGAGTATACCATAGAGAACACCAGTTTTTACATTTTTTGCTAATTATTCCTGTACATTTTTTTTTGACAACCCTGAGACTTTGATCTACGCACTTACATTATGCCTTCATCTGAATTAGAAATTTAAATAAAACAGCTTATCGTGAGATTTCCTGTAAAAATACGTGTTTAAGAGAAAAGAGTCTACAAACTTACTCAAAGAAGTCATGGTTAACAACACAAGAATCTCATAATGTCATGCGGTTTAACAAATCTCCAGAATTCAATTAAATAATTTTTAAAACCATTTCTTTTATCAAAGAATAAGTTTTAAATACATTTAAAATTTTCAATTCAGTTGAATATATGTGACAATTTTAGTTTGAATGAAAACGTGAAACTATGCGTATTACCAGCAATGACTGTATGAGTAAATTAGTTAATTTAAGGGTGGTTTTAAAACAATCCGTTAACATAAAATGCAAATTACTAATAAATGCAATTTACATATACAGGTGTTTTACCTATCTATCTTATATTTTCATATTTTTATGCTGGAAACAGGAATATACTTAAACTGTTATCCTCAGCCAATAAAATGAGGTTAAAGTTCCTTGGTTTATGTCGACTTTTAGGTTGTCGGATGTCATAGACTATTTTACGTGACAGCATATTGTTGCCTTGAAGTTTTTTTTCGGATAATCTCACACTGTTCTGGAAAAAAATACGTGAATGTTCTTTTAAATTGTATTAATTTTTATTGGTCGTGCGGACTACTATAGCAATTTTCATAAATTTTATTTTGAATGAAAAACATGTTGCATATATCAGGAATGAATAGGTATATAACATTTTTATGCATTTTAGGATAAAATATAGCTTTGAAAAAAAGAAATATCAAACTTAACCTTATACAAGAAAAATATAAAATCCCACTGAGTACGGGGTTATTCTTAATGAACGATACAAGAACAAAACAAAAAGAATGGTAAACATGTATCTACATCAATCAGGTATGAAAACACGCAATTGGCCTTTAGACATCAGGAAGATTTTGGCCTAGTTGCTTCATAACGGTCGAGCATTCTTTTCCGCTTTCAGTGATTCTTCCGTCGACACTGCTCTTTGTACAACAATAGTCGACGCGCATTACTTGATCCCTCTCATGAAGTACAGTGAACTGCTTGAACAAGGGATTCCCTTCATGTGCATATTTTATTCTTTTTTTTTTTAAGTTGGGATTCATCTGGAATGATAGCTGGATGTTGGCATCTCTGCCCGACCTGCCGGTGCAGGTGAACAATAAGAGAGGTGGAAAAGATAAATTGATCGAAATATAAACCATGCCCGTCCTTTAAGATATTAAGTGCCTTCGTTGAAAAATCTACCACCCGTCTTCGAAGGGTTAAATACAAAAGATTGTCAGCTAAATTTAATATAATTCTATCATTTCTAGCCATAAATCTTTCAGTATCGAATCAAAACAGAGGAGTCTTATTAAACGCCATAAAAATTTTAAAGCGTTATAAAATCATAAATCTTATTTTATTAAAAAAGAACGATGGTATGGTATTTGTAAAAATTGGCGCTTTGTCACTAGCGCTCGCAAAAAACCTCAATAAAGCAATATCAAAATACCTGCAATATCTTGGGAAAATCTCTATGTTGATTTTATTTATAAATATTTCAAACCGGATTTGCAAGTTTGACATTTTAAAGTTTCATGCGTCAAGGATAAAGTGGTGAGACTGCATTTTTTTATCACGGCTTTCATTTAAAGCATATGTTTAAGAGTTAGTCACGAAAAAAATAATAACGGAGCTTAAGATTTCGCTCATTGATTTCTCAATGCTTTCTTTGTTAGTATTTGAAATATTTCGTCGTGTAAACTTGAATATTTTTTGAAAGATCAATTGTTTTAAAGGAGTTTTTGTAAAAAGTTATTTCTTACATTTTCAGAAACATAAAAGATATTTACTGAAAATTATCTATTGAATTCTTTCCTTTTTATAGTGCATAAAAATATAGTATAATTCATTTATTTATTGTAATCTACAATCCTTTACAAGAAAGCACGTGGTAGGGGGAGGAGGAATTGCCAGTTGTAGAAAACTACTTCTTTTTCTAGCTATGCAACTTTTTAATAGTTAAATCAATGCTGCTAAATGATCACCTAAACTCAATTTGTAAAAAAAACCTGATTTCGTTTAATATGTAAAAATTATCAAAATCGGTGGATGGCACCTCGGAAAATAGTATAAAGTCTACAGACGAAACTATTGTTCAGAAAATTATGAAATTTTGTGTTGGATATAATGAAGGTATGGGAGTTTGTTTGAGTGAATACAAAAAAAAAGTTCAAATGTCCACCACAAGGGGGTCACTTTTCTGATTCATAGCCACCCGGGTACCCAGATCTCAATCCATGGGACTTTTGGTTTTGCACTGGTAACTAAATCATTTTCTGGTTTAAAACATTTGGAAACTCGCAATAATGCAAGAACTTTTCTGATCTTAAAGACAGATTTCACAACACGTTCGTAACGTTTCCCCTAACACAGTCCGGTCAGCTGTAGAAGATGCTCTCTTACGGATTCAGATAGTAAATGATAATGGTGGCTGTCATGTTGAACATGTTTGTTGTAATCATGTTTGTAAACTATCATAAATAAATGCTAAATGTGAAATTTGTTTTAAAATCGCCCCCTTGTGGCAAAATTTTGACCTTTCTTTTATTATTATTCTTTCAAACTAATTCCCATACCTTTATTAGATCCTACATAAAATTGCATAACTTTCTCAGCAATAGTTTCGTCTGTAGACAATTTTAAAATAGGATCGTTTAATTTCGGACACCCTGTACATCATTAAAAACAATAAATAAACTAAAAGAACGTTTCTCTATAATTCTGCATTCGGATACAAGTTTTGTGAATTCCGAATTATTTTATTTTTGTGCATTTTAATGCAATGGCTAGAGGATAACACTTACCATTTACTGAACAATGCGAAATACTATTTTTAAAGATTATGTTTACAGTGAAGCTGAAATTACATGAAAAATTGGAATATAGAAGACTGTAATTAAACGTTTTCTCATTAACTCTACGCTACCAAAGAGCAAACTGGTAGGTGATAATTCCTTTAATGTGAGGCAGACAGATCTAGAGCTCTCTTGTAAGAAAAAAATATTCTCAAAACTCAAATTAAAGATGAAATTCGGTTGCCCTGCTCTGAACCTAGCAATAAGAAATGTTATACATCGAAATCCTAATGTTTTGTTCAAGAAGTTGAAACGAAAACCTTCACTTTCTAAGTAGCGCATTGATTCAAGTTTCCGAGGAAACATTTGCCGCCTGTCACCACCTGGACTTATGTAGTACATTCGGATGAAAAGAAGTTTACACAGGCGTGGTTTTAAGTTTTACTGGTATGATCTTCATGAAGAACACAACCTGTTTTCAACTCGCACATACGGAGGAGGATTATGTTATGGGCTGATTTTGCAGTTGTTGCTGTAACTTAAATTGTTTTTGTTGGTAGCAAAAGAGTATAAAAATAACTTTACAGGGTGATAGCGTGCTGTACAAATTCCTACATAAGTATTTCTTAACTACAGCATCTGCAACCTTTCTCCAATTAGTACTCAGTGCGATGCTTTTCCGTTCATGAGCTCCATGATTCGCATCCATTTTTCCATTTTTATAACAGCAGTGTTAATGCGTTGCTAGCAGACAGATGTTTATATCGTAGGGTTATATTATTTAATAATATTACAGAAAACTCTGCTATTCCTGGGTTTGTCGATCTAAAGTCCAGTTGGTGTAGAAAGTTCTAGTGAAAAGTCCACTTGTCAGGATGGAACACAATTGCATTGCTTCTAGAAATTTTATGTGTACATGTATATATGATAACTAACGACCCTTGATTTCAGCATTAAAGGCTGTGTTTTATATGAGAATTTTAACTACAAAAAGCAATCTAATATTATAAAAAAGAGTACTGTGGTCTTGTTAGTTACAGTTTAGGACGACTAGATCTTCTTGGAATATAATTATCTCTCTCAAAACTCTCAGGTAACTTATGTCAAATTCATTTTGCCTGAGTTCAAATTTTATAATGTCATGTCGAATAATTTTAATTCGCACGAGATTCTGAAATTAAATAGCGTGAATGCGTAATTCGGTTATTCAATGTGCTTTTAGTGAAAGTATATTAAATTTTAGATGATAAAGGACTATAAAAGTGTTTAAAACGTAAGCACATATGGGAAGAAATGCCAAACCGCTTTCGAGAACATATATTCTGAAATTCACTAAAACATAACCTGAGTTTTGGAAACGTGGTGTAGTATTAATTATAACATCTGCATTTTCTGCTAGATAAAAGTCAACGCACATTATGACACGAACACGAAATTAGACCAAGATTTTAAATTAATTATTGGTTGGTAAATTTTTAGTCCTGCATGTACTTATTACTGTAAGCAGACATTTTTATTTATTTATTTATATATTTTAATATATAAAGACGAGACTGATTATTTTATTGAAAAAAGTCTTTCGAATTTAAAATTAGCATACCCACTCAAGTGTTTGTAAAACGCAACGTTTGTATAATATATAAGAAAATAAAAATTCCGAGCAATTTGTTGGACGCAAAGCAGACATCCTCATCCATAGATCAGATATAAGGGTTAGAGAGGGCTTTGGTCACTCTAACTTTGAGCACTTGTCCTAGCAGCTGACTTGTGGCACGATCTCACGCGCATTATTCTTGCGCATCCTACTATGCTTTGTTTTCTATAGAGTATTTGTGGCCAGAACGCTAATTTATGTTTCCATCGGTATATTTTTAAGAAATAATGGTACATAACTGCTCCACGTGGATGCAATTCGCGATTTGTGAAAGGTTTTTTTTTAATTAAACATTTTTAAAACATACTTTTTACAAATGGAGATGATTTCAATGGATACATCTCCACTAAGCCTTCGCGATAGTTTCTTTAACGCCAAGAGGGTTTGTAATGGTTATGTTGTCAGAATACTTCGCTTGTAGTTTGCACCTACCTCTCACCAAAAGTGTTAATAAAGCGCAAGTCCAGCCTCTATGCCTATTTCAGAGCCACATATCACAAGCTCATCTCTGTCTCACATTTCCGACGGGTTTTGAATTTCGATGCGCTGTCTAGTACTATATTTCTGTTCAATAATTGCATAACTTTCGTGTAAAAAGGAAAGGACGCACGAATCAATGCCTAAAGTTATTGAAATGGAGGAAAGCTTACATTTTACTAAATCTATTTTACTTTAATTTTTAATAAAAAAAATGATTTTCCCTATATATGTTGTGGCCACAGTTTAACAGTTGGAAGTTGACAAACGAAACAAGATAAGGAACCTTTGTGTAATCGTCTATATATGGTATGTATCAAAAATCACTCCCGGGTTTGAGAGCTTAATATATATATATATATAGCAACAAATTTGACAAAAGTCCAATATGTGAACTTTTCGTGACAGTGATACATTAACGCAATTTTGTCGGGGGTGGGGGACGGAAGTTAGTTTGTCGAATCATCAGCATCACGAAACAAGGACAGATTATATGTGGGGGGGGCGGAGGGGAGACCGCCCCATCCGAGAAAAAAGGTATTAATGTAAAAGATCCAATTTACTTCCATAAAAGGGATGTATATATCAATCTTCTAACTTACCGCCCCCCGACAAACTAACTGCATTAATCCGTCGCTATCACGAAAGGTTCATATATTGGACTTTTGTGAAATAAAACTTGTAACATTTCTTTCTCTAATAAGTTAACTTTTTTGTTGTATTGGTAAGATATGTTTTTAAAAGCCTTTCAAACTCGGGAAGGAATTGTGATACAATTGTGAAGGAATTGTGAAGGAATTGTATATATAAAGTTTAGAAGGACTTATAATTAAACAAAAATCTAGCATATAGCCTTGATTCAAAATGGTGTATACGTATTTATGAATAATATATTTACTCTTTTCCACGTCATATACTATCTATTTTGATTCCATTTATTTGACGCACAGAATAAATTCATAACCTTTAGAAGTGAACAGTAAAAATTGCAGATGAAGTCCAAGATAGCAGCTATTTTCATCCCATTTTAATCATCTTGAAAGAAAAGAATATACAGAAGTAAATGCGATTACATTTATTACTTTTATCTATAGCAAGATAAAAGATGAAAGTGAAGTCCCCAGTGCATCTTTTCCGCTATTTTCATAACCTTATCTCTGCAAAAAATCGCATTTTTCGTTTGAATTTCTGAAAAGTGCAATCACGACTTCTATTGCGTATATATGAAATTCTTTTCAAGCATTAGCATTGCGAATGCTCAAAATAAGAAAACATGCTGATAGCAAAGTAAGTTACATTTTTAAGTTACATTAAGTATTTTTCCCTATCTTAGAAATGTGATAGATATAATAATATTAAAAGTACTGTATAAGTGCAATTATCTTTATTTGAAATTGTTCTCATTTTAAGATTTTTTTTCTTTCCTTCTGTTTATCTAAATACTTCAGAGAGATTTATTACTTTAAAATTTATGACATATTTGGGAGATAGAATATGCCGATTCATGAAATTTATATATGCTAATTTACTAAAAAAGATAAACTTAACTGTATTTTTTATTCAAAACTTTTGTCTGTGCAGAAATTTAAAAAATATAGTATCATAGTTGTGATTAGTGTTAGAATTAAGTTTTACATAGTATTTATGTAAAAATTATATAAATCATATCTGTAGGAAAGCTATTGTTTAAGTAGAAACTATTATGAAAATAAATAAAATCTGCGTGTAAAATCTTGTGCCAATCATACGTATTTTTTTATGTGCGTTTGTTTGTACATATAAAGTTGAAAAATCATAGTACCGTTATTGTGTTTAGTGATAGAACTAAATTTTTAATAGCATTTATGTGAAATTTACATAAACTACCTTTGCATGAAAGTTATTTTTTATGTAAGAACTCTAATATGAAAATAAACAAAAACTATGTAAAACCTTGAGTGAATCATAAGTATATTTTTATGTGCGTTTGTTTCTACATAAAGTTGAAAAATTATAGTAGCATAATTGTGTTGATTGATGGAATTAAATTTTTCATAGTATTTATGTAAAAATTACATAAATCATCTCTGCATGAAAACTACTTGAAAACTACTACATTTATACAGAAACTCTGTTATGAAATAAGCAAGAACTTCGTGTAAACCATAAGTATCTTTTAATGTGTGTTTTTTACAGAAAGTTTTTATTTATTTCATCTTTTAAAACAAATATTTTGAGTATTTTCTCTGTAGAAACTCCATTATTTTAAAATTTTGCATTCAATATTCCCAATTGGGAGCATCAAATTAAAAATTATTCAAAAATGAAATTCTATCAATATTAACTTGAAAAAAAGCAGATACCTTCAAAAAATAACTGATTTGTTGAAATAGAAGTTGCATTTCAATCATTAGTGGAAAACTGGACAAAATATCCTGAAAATAGCCATTTTCATAAATTTTTTACGAAGCTATCTTGATACACCCCCACCCTTATCAAACTTAATTTACGTATTTACTTCAATTTAAAAATAAATATTTCATTTATTCTTAATATTTAACTTATAATTTAAACTACCCATCAGCATATTCAGTTTTTGAAACCAATGTATTTTATAGTCCGAAATGACATATGCTCCCAATTGGGATTACAGCTAAAATCGTTTACAATATTTTTTACCCATTTAAATGGCTACTGTTCTTTAACTAACGCATTAGAAAACAAAATATGCAACATAATATTTAAAATATTCCTGGATATCAACTCTACCTGTAAAGTATTAAAAGAAGTAAATTTACAACATTTCTGACTTTGAAACATTTTAATTGGATTATTTTAAAACAATTAAATATTTCAAAATGTAATATCACAGATTAAAATTATAGAATCAGAAACGTTGTTTTTCTTCAAATTAGTGGAATAATGTTAGTTTAATCATATTTAATCAAATAAGCATCCATATATTTTAATTATTGTACAGGACATCAATGAATGAATTGTATGTTTGAGGAAAGACATATTGTCTCATTTCTCGAAATCGAAAATTACCCTGTTCACTTTTTATTTTAATCTAAATATATTTTTATACTGTTTGTGGGGATTTTCAGCCTTCAATGGTTGTTCCTACAATGCTCACTTATAACACCCCCCCCCCTCAATATAAGATAACTCCCGATATCCACTTGTGTAGTGAGCAAATAAGTTTGTTTGAGGCATGAGGTTTATTTGCACGGCATGATGTATATTTTTTAAGAAATACTGATGCAAAAAATAATGTATGTCTAGTTTCATTCTGTATAATGGAGGTGTTCAAATATTTAAGGGAGGATCTAGCGCCCCACCCCCCGTGTATGTAGATCTATCTCTTGCTTCTGCATCAATTCCAAAACTGCATAATTTGAATGCAGCATAACTATTTCTTGTTAAGTTAGAAGAAGGCCGTCTGCCGGTGTCTTGAGAGTAAGAAAATTTTGAGAAAGGGGTAATTGTATGTTTGATTTAAAAATTTGAAAAAATAACATTATGTTCAATTATTTTGTTGATAAAGGGCTGAAAAACCAGTCGATCAGATTATCAAGTTTTTGAAAACAATAGGTTTAGAAATAAATTAACATTGCGTTACATAATCGACATTCATTTTACAATTTCCGTTAATATTTAAAAAAACTCCTTCAAAAAAATCAACAGTGTTACAGTGATCAAACGAAGCTCGTTTATAATAAGCATTTCCAGAACTATTTGATGTTAAAAGATATAGAGTTGTCGCATGGAATTTTAAGTTTAATAAAAGACGAGAGACCTGAAAAATAGTCTTACATGAGCGGAACATTAACTAATGTTCGTACTTTGTGTGTGTGTATTCTAGCTAATATTGTCTATTGTGCTTGGTTAATGTGTAGAATTTGTTTCATAACGATCTTGGCACATATTATAATTTCCTGGGACTATGACACCTGGGCATTTTAAATATCTGTCAATAAATGCACCTGCCAATAAATTAATGGAATCGAGAACAATTAATGAAATCATGTGACCCTAGGTTAGAAAAGTCAACATTGTCAAGAAAACAGGTTTTTCGTGATCTGTGTATCGAGCTAAGTTTGTCTAAAAATGCGTTACACTTTAACAAAATGTAGTATAAACCAAGATTATGGATAAAATTATGTTGATAGCCACTGCCACAGCTACGAGGATATCGGGAGTGCCCCAGTGCCCTGCGGATTACCAAGAGCGAGCAAACTCTCCGGTTTTCAAGTTCTTAAATAATGAAAAAAAGAGATTATTAATTGCAAGCATGCTGTATTGACCTATTTTTTGAGAGTGATATTTTTTGGTTCCATAACAACTACTTGCATATAGACCTAAAGGGTAATTACACTTGTAAATCTAAAATATAAATTTAACTATAGAAAATAGCAATTTTTTATCGGTAATGTTAGCTATAAATCAAAATAGGAAATTAAAACAAAAGAACCCCTACCCCCCAAAAAATATATAACTGAACAGTAGTTTTCAATATGATGCTTTGGACATTTTTTACAAAGGCTTCTTGGTTACTGTTTAAAAACATGGATAGATGTATAGAAACCAACCCCACGATCCTTTTTAAACCTTCCAGGTTGACTGAATTTGGAGACTGTGCGTTTTGCTGTTAAACAGCTCACGGATAATGTGAGTTATGAATCAAAACCAGATTTTCTGCATTTATTTTTCAGGCTCAATAGGGTCCGAATCACTATCACCGTCCGATTACCCTTTAAAAGGACAAACAGGATATGAAACTCAACATCTTAAAAACTGGATGATGTGATCTTTGCATCTACGCACACTTTTCATATACAGTAAGGTGTCACACTTTTCATTATACAGTAAGGTGTTTTGGCGCCTCACTAGAGATGGCGAGCTGCGCGGTTGCACCGTTCGCTCCACAATAGAAGCAGCTTCGGTGCGCTTCCGTGTCGCCCAGTTGCGTTTATTTCTCCTATGCTGAGGAGGTGACACAGTTCCGTTGCTCTTGTTCACGGATTTCATCGGCCCTCTACCGCGATTTTCACTATCTCCTTCTGCCTGGATACGTACAGCATGGAAAGGAAAACAAGATTCGAGCTACTGGGTAATTCCGTAAAGAAGGAACATGCGAGGTTCCAATACTTCTGCATTTTTACGGTTTCACCCGTTTTACTGTGTTCATCTTGATGAGTACTGTTAAGTTAAAGAAGGATTTAGGATGCATCTTATCTGTCCATTTAAACTGTGATTTTCTATTATAAACTGAGTCGAAACACTATGTGCTTATTCCGTATTCCTTTGATTATATATTGAATAATTCGAATAGTATATATTAAACTCTTGTACTTTAAATGAAATTCCAAGCCATTTTTATTAAATATAAGATTTGATTATAATATTATGATTTATTTATTTGAGAAGGTAGGTAGTGAGGGGATTAGTGAAAACATAAAGAACTTATAACCTGCATTTAATAACCACATTAAATATTGCGAAAAAATATAAAATTTCGTATGATATATTTTATTGGTCGTTAGTAGTTCTTTGGAAAGACTATCTATAAGCATTATATATTTTTGTAAGGTACGCTACCACATAAAAAAGAGCACTGTTTAAAATACTTTACTGAAAAAAATTAAAATAATCAGTTTTAAAATGCAGGTATTAAGAAATTTTACCAATAAAAATGAATTAATACAAATCAACAATTCTACATTTTAGCAGTACTATTAAGGCATGGTAAATTAAGTTGAAAATAATCTAATTAAAAAATAATTGCGCGTATTGATGTTGTAATCTTAGTACTTACTTAATTCAGCAAGAAACTTTCTTTTTATTATTTATTTATTTTCAATAGAACTTATTGTGATTTACCAAATCAATGAATAAGTGTTTTTAGATTTATATGTATATTTGCAAGGAGCATTTAATTACGCACTAAAAAATGCAACATTATCCGTATGAATTTATCATTCTCAACTTAAAATTTGATTACACTGATAACCCCAAAAATTATAAAACCAGTCATTTTTTCTCAACTTTATAATACTTTCCTTTTTAGGAAGCAGTGACTCTTTTACCACCTGTCCCCGAGCTTAAAAACTGGTACTTAAAAAAGCTTTAGATTTACTTTTAAATACACAGGGCTTACGTTAGAATAAATTTGTTGCACTCTAAAAAAATCACGAGATGTTTGAAAAAGGATTTTACAAGAATATTCTTTTGAAGCCCTTTAGAATACATTTTTTTGGAACAAAAGTAATTGCTTTCATCGAGCATTGCGTTACCACTTTTCTGGTGCAGGAAAGAATACACCTTTTTCGATGCTTATGTGATAATGTTGAGGAACAATATATTTCCCTAGCAATTTTCCAGTTTTGTTAGAAAACTTTGCTCATGCATTTTATCATGTGTATTGACAGAAAAGAAAATAGTTTTAATCTTCTATTACAGTTAAAAAGCAGTAAATTTGCATTTCTTTATAAGTTCTGTTGTGAGTTCTAAAAAAATCAATTACAACTGTTTCACTGATTAAAATTTCATATTTTATAGATTTGGCTATGAATTTATAGATATGATATTATTTTATTTATAGATTTGTTCTTTTAAAAGAAAAGCTCTCATATCTAGGCTCGAAGAACATGAGAGATATGCTTCGAAAGAGGAGTTCTTATATTGTTTACGGACTGTCAATGTAGGAATTTCAACTATGGTTTTCAATTTTTTCAAAGCTAACACATTTACACATATTAGTCCCGTGCGATCTTGACTTCTTGAAAGGTTTTCTTCACTACCCAACAATCGAAACGTCTGGTGAATGGGTTTTCTTCTAATCCTTTTAATCATCCAGTCTTTGTTTACATATATACACACATAGTACTACTCAGTTTACTTGTTGAATATGAAAGAAAAGCTGTGTTAAGTCATTATTTTTTCAATGCTTTGTTTCTATACCTTCTTTTATATAGTATATATATATATATATATATATATATATCATCCCTGTTCTTATTATTTCATGATTCGCTACTTTTGTTCACTTAAATATTTTACTGCATTTATTAATTTTATTTTGACTCACTATAGTATTATTTTTTACGTATTTCCGTCTAACCCGCACACATTCCTTTTTTAGTATCTCTTTTTTTTTTACTTTTCCCTTTTTATGAATGGTAACTTTTCTGTATTGTTTACTTTACAGTTTAAACTTTTTTTGACTGTGTGGCGAACCAAGGATTTTGAGTTTAATTGCCTTTTATACTCCACGCTAATTCCCTAAACGTACGTTTGTGGGCTCCATTCTCATTCTATATTCTGACTGTTTGTGTTTATCCAAGTATTGTGATGTAAAAATATATTCTTTGAAAAAAAAAAAAAAAACAACTTATAACTGTGTGCCACACTGAGATAATAATCAAACCAGTCATAGATCTCGATAAACTCTCTCATTCTAGCGTATCTACATGTGTGGTTGAAGAAACTTTTTTGAAAATCGAAGAATAATACACCTATTGCGGCATTTTGCATTTTAACACTAGTTTTTTCTTGCGTCTTCTTTTTACCGGAGAATTTGTCGGATAGTAAAGATACGAAGATCGCCTCCGTGCATGCTACACATCAGCAATTGAAGGCCGAGAAAAGTCGTGTCGGAGCGCTCTTTTGATCATACAAATTCTGCGTGGTACATTAAGGCTTTATCCGAACGGGTAAAAGGTACATTTTTACTGACCTTCAATTGCTAAGGTCTAGCTTGAGTGGATGCGATCTCTTGCCACAGCATATCCATGACAAGTCCGTAGATGAAAGGAATCTCAATATAAATACCCACTGGAGGTTCAGCTTTTGCATAAAATGTATGACACAATCAATTCACATTTGGCGAGATTCTAAATTGACTCATAAAGACGCGCTGTTTAAAGAAGACTCAGCGTAAAAATAACGAATGACCTAAAAAGAAAAGCGAAAGTTTACAGTCCGTGTCGTCACCGGGCTCACAACATTTTTTTTCCCTTTACTACTAAGGTGGTACCTTCGCTTTACGAAATCCCCTCGTGTAATACTGAACTTTTGGATATGTAAAAGCACATTTTCATGTATCTTAGTGGAAATGCGTACTCAAATATTTATACGTATGTCTTTGTATTCTTTACATTTTAAGTATTTCTGACTCATATTAATGACATTACAATTGTTCTAAAGTATTAATAAGCTTTGCTTTATTTAAAAAATATATTACAAGATAGCGTAAAGTTTACTTTAACGTCCCAAACATCCAAACATAAGATGCCTGTTTGCTTTATTCTTTGAAATTCGAAAGCGAGATAATATTAAATTTCTATTGATTTATTTCTGTTTTGAATTGTACTCTTTATAATCTGATTGTGTAAAAAGAATAAAATAACATTTGACAGTAATATTTTTTATTTACTTACAATTTTTATTTGCTATATTTGAGGTAGAAAATTTTTACGTTTGGAAAACGTTTCTTTGTAAGGCAGTATTGAGGTTTCACGCAGTGCATTAGAAAAATCGTATCAATTTAATATAGCTCTTTATTGAATTCCCGTGTGTTTCCATGGCTTTTGACTGTTATAATTTTTTTCAAGATGAAAAGATTCTTCATTTTTTTCAGTTACATCTAACTGATAAAATTATAGTTTTCTGACTACATAAATAGTCTTTCCGATTTTTTATGAATACAGAGATCTTTTATGAATATTTCCCAAGGAAATATCATGTTTATTTCATTAAAATTAAAGGACTGTTGGACTGTTTCTTAAAACACTCGACAAAGTGCACATATGCAAGTATACTATATAAGTATTCAAAATTAGAGGTACAAACTTTAAGGGAAGATAGGTCACATAATAAGTTATCAGAATCACACAGCAATGTGCGGTCAAAAACGCCTTTCTCACTAACATGTTGCTACTCACTTTGTGAAAAGCGTGAAGGGTTTATCTAATTTCTTTACCAAGTTATATATATATATGTAAATGTATGTATATATATACATATATATATATATATATATACTAGCTGACCCGGCAAACGTTGTTTTGCCATATGAATTATTCCTAGGATTATTTTAGTAGAAAGAAATGACTAACTTATTGTAAGTTTGTGAGGATGTGGTATATGAGTGGAAGAGGCATGGAGCGCTGTGAACGATGCTGGAATATAAAAAAACACAATACCAAACATATATTTTTAATTCATTTTAATTTAGTCTTTAAATTTATATATATCGCTAATTACAATTATTTTACTAAAAAATAATATCAATCCCTTAACGCAATAGAGTATACAATATTTTTTGTTATCCCATCTTTACATAACAAAAACAAACTGGATGCCCACTGTATGGTTTGCCCACTCGAGAGCATGCCACGTATAACTGTCCGTGTGAAAAACATGGCGTGCTCAAATCTAATCCACAAACAGACATAATTTGGCCTTGAGACTTATTCATAGTAATTCCATAAAAAAAATTTCCCCCCCCCCAAAAAAAAGGATGAAAATCTGAAACACTTTCAGATTTTAAATACGCAACTATAGTGCTATATATTAAAATCGTATCATAATTTATGCGTCGTTTCTATTTTTCGTCCTTATTTCATTAAGTTGGAAAGTGTTATCATTATTCATGACCGTGCTGTATTTTTCTTCCTTATTTTATAAAACCCATCTTTGGAATCGAAATCTATCTTAAAATCGCCTACTGAAACTATTTTACAATCTTCGCTAA
>JAWZYV010015322.1:0-57971 GCA_038373885.1 Cheiracanthium punctorium
AGCGTAGTTTTATTTTCTTAAACTATTTTAATAATTTTTCGGCTCTTTAAACAAGTCCCAGGCCTAGTTAGCCTGTGCGGTAATCCGGCTCTGGCATTTTTCGGTAGTCAAGCCCGAGAGAGAAGCTCATATTTTTAACAGCAAGTACTTTTGTTTTTGTAAAGAAAAAAAAAAAAGCAGTTATTTGTATGTAATATCAATATCAAAGTTTTAAATGAAAGTTAGAAAAGCGAAAGTGCTAGAGGGAAAGAAAAAGCACTTTATTTCTGTTTCACAATGAGAACAGTTTGATCATTATGGGAGGGGGCCCGTCAGATCTCCGACCCCCAGGCCCGAATTTTCTCTCTACGTTCCTGTTCTCACTTGCCTAGTGCCCATGTCACACCTTCTCGATCTTCAACTCAGACAACACTTTCGATCGGCTGTTTCCCACAACCATTGGCTGAAAAGCCTTTTGCGATATTTATGTTCGACATCTGCAACTTTTCCCAGCCGGTCCCGGAAAAATTGGGTATTTCGTTCGACTCGTTCAACTTTTGCGACAGACCGCAATCACAGGCAAGCAACTGGAGAGTCTTCGGTGACTTCACAGATTCACTCAATCCCATTTTCGGTCAAACGAGTTGAGTGAAATAGAGGAGCAAGTTGAACGAAATAGTTTTTTGAATAGAAGATTGAACGCAAACGAGAAGGTGTGATATGGGCTTTAAACACCTTTGCAACTGAGCTCATCTTACGTAGAATAAACAGGAAGCAGAACAGCAAAAGAACAACTTTTATTACTCTGCTTACATTTGATTCTATGGAACGCTCGTTCTATAAATTTGATCAACTTTATTCATTTATTTGTTTATTCTAACTTCGCAGCATCTCTCTCAGGAGCTTCTCAACGGAGATCGCAGCCCTGCCGAAATAGACAGCCGCTACTGTTTCAGGTGGGATCTGACGAAGCGCCGGTAGCGTCAACAGAAGGCGGCTGAACCTGTAAAAGAAGATTTCGTGTATGATGACGGCGGATGTAAAAAAATAAACATGAAAAACAAAATATATGTGTAAATTGTAGTTATTATTTTATTTACAAGCTGATCAGGGACGTAGCGAAAAAAAAAAATCTGATGTGAACAACACGTGACTTCCTTGCACGTCTATTCAATCAAAGATATTTTCGGCGCACTTCATCTAAACTGATTTTGTTTGAAAGAGATAAAATACTGCACTAACTACTAAGATTTAGCGATTTCTATCCAAATATTTCCTGATATCGCCAAGCTGGGTTCCATTTGAAAGATTTGCTTCTGACAATCAATTTGTCGATACTTCACCAAAAGCCGACAAGCTTGAGAAAGTTTGCGAGATTTTGGGGAGAGCCAAAGCAGTCATTGACCACAGACTTTCAATGAATTGAATGTATCCATACACCTTAAAATACTTAAAGTCATTTGGGTGACCCTATAAATAAATAACCCAGTCGATTGCAATCAAAAAAGAGATGCACAGTTAGATAATACAATAGTTCTAAATACAAAATTTCAAAGTTCTACGGTTAAAAGTTTTAGAGTTATACGAAATACGAAATTATTTTTGGAGCCAAGTTTGGCGATATTTCATCAAAACTCGCCGAGGCCCTTTGCACGACAAATGGCGGGATTTTGGTCATGGATCAAAAAATGACTGATTACAGATGTAATATATTGAAGATGTATATAGACATTAATGTATTGAAATTCTTTTGGGTGGTTGTGCAAATAAACTCTCCAGTAGATTGGAACCAAAAATCGAGATGCACAGCAGGATGTTACAACAATCTTATATAGTATATATAATTTCAACATTCTACACTAACAGTTTTTGAGATTTAAGAGTTTAATACATACACACGTACACCAAAAGTTGACAAGCTTGGCGACTTTTGGCGTAATTCTTGAGGGAGGCAAGTGACCGTGGTCGGACCATTACCTAACTATAGGGTAGAACGGTATTGTGCTTGAAATGGATGAATGTCCCTAAAACTGCCATTAATCGTAATGTGTTGGAAAACTTTTGAGTGTTCCTGTAGCAGAACTTTAAATGATAAAGACACATTTTTTCGATGGAGAAATTCATTTTGTAACCTTTAACAGCCTATATCACTTCTGAGTCGTTTGAATACCTCTAGAATACGCTTTAATGAATTTTTGCCCATAGAGCGGAATTTTATTTAGAATCTTTTGGACTGTCCTGTAGATAAACTATCCAGTCGAATGGAACCGAAAGGGGAGGTGCACAACTAGATGTTACAACAATCCTAAATATAAAGTTTCAACATTCTACGCCTAATAGTTTTTGAGATATGCGAGTTTAATGAATTTCGGCCCATCGAGCGTAATGTATTTCGAATCTTTTGGGCGGTCCTGTAGATAAACTATTCATTCGATGGGCACCAAAAGGGGAGGTGCACAACTAGATCATAGAACAATCCTAAATATCCAATCTCAACATTCTACGACCAATAGTTTTTGAGATATGCGAGTTACATACATACGTACGTACGTACGTACTTACGTACAGACGGCATGGATAAACTGACCACAATAGACTCGCCGCTGGTCAAAATGAGTTGCAGACGCGTTCATAGGATCGTGCATGCTAGCCTACGATGAGATGCATCGAAAAAATTCTTAAAATTAAATTTAGAGGTAGTCAAAATCGGCTTTTTTGTCGAAATTTGGCCCCCCACGGAGGGCAGCCCACAAATAGGCCCAGATCCCTCGTGCAGATAATTGGCCTTAATCCCACAACAGTCAGAAGGACCGAAAGGGGAGATGCACTACTAGATGTTACAAAAATCCTAAATATAAAGTTTCAGCGCTCTACGTCTAATAGTTTATGCGAGTTACATACGTACGTACAGACAGCATAGAAAAACTGGTCTAAATGGACTCGCCGTTGGTCAAAATGGGTTGCACACGCGTTTGTATGAACTAGCATGCTTGCGTACGATGAGATGCATCGCAAAAATTCTTAAAAGTTAGAGGTAGTCAATTGCACAATTTAGAGGTAGTCAAAATCGGTTTTTTCGTCGAAATCTGGCCCCGGAAATTTTTCGGGATGACATTACTTCCTTATACTCCGTACACAAAGAAGTACAAAAAAAAAATCGGGGGTGCCTAAAAGGTAAAAAGGTAGAATTTCCCATAAAAATACATGGTTTATTGACACCCAATTAACGAGAACCTAAAATTTCGGGGAGTGCCTATGTAAAGCTCCAGATTATTAGTCGCCAGTCGCCAGTGGCGACTCTAGAATTATTCTTGGCGACTGTAAAGCAGTTCGTCTATCGCCAAAATCGCTGACCTTCAAAATGAACTCTTTTATAAGCTACAGCGGATTACTTAGAAATGAGTGCCCAACCTAAAGCAGAGCATTCTCAAATCGAAGACGTGCGTCGCAGAGCAAACATCTCTGCTACTGCAGGACAATTTTGGATGGGGTAAAAGGAGGAGGGAAGGTGAGCGAACGAGCAAGCTGTATTACCCCTCCCCTTGCTGAGTCCCTGAAGCCGATGAAAAGTCGATTAGAATTGAAGTGTTCTCCTCAACAAACACAACCTCTTGTCCAAAACACAAGCTTTTCAGTAAGATTAAAAGAAGAAAAATACTGTACAAGAACTGCTTTAGTAACTAGGGGCCAAGGCCCCCAGACTCGCTACGCTCGCTTTTCGTATGAGGGATTCAGCCCCTAATCAGGCTTATTCGTAAAAAAAGACATAATTTCAACAGACAAAACCCGAAGATTGGATCAGATAGAATGTTACTGAGCTAAGCTACACATTGCTTGGTTCTTGCATCTTCATTGGTACATAAAAATTTAAACTTCACACTACAGTAGACCCCCTACCCCTCATAACACGGAAGATATTTTGTTATGGGAATCCGTGTTGTACGGGTCCTGAGCTATACTCCACCTGGATTGCGGACTCCGCTTATAATCGCTGGAAAAATTATTTGCACTCCTCAGAAACACAATGATATTTAATGTTGCCATTCAAAAGTTATATTAATTAGGAGCTAAAGCGTAATAAAATCAGAACATCTGTTTCAGCTGTATTTTTAATAATGTAAAACCTATTGGACACCTTGTGAATTGGCCACCCATGGCGATTTTTCATTATTTGGCGACTTGCGTACATGTAAAGTTAATAAAAGCTACGGAACAGATAGGATAGCCTGCAACCCATGGCGACTTTTCATTATTTGGCGATTGACACATGCTCACAACCTATATTGACTGTTCATTTAAGGTTACCGGAAAACCGTTATCCATATTTTCAGTTACATAATCGTTTGCAGATTGGCGTACTTAACACCACGAATTATACCATCTCGTCGCGCTAGCAAATATACAAAGTGTACTGTAACTGCTATAATGGCATAGTTAACACCGCCCAATATTTCTACTGGTAGCAAATAATCCAGCTGGACGAGAACCGGCTTTAAAATAATCTGCATTTTAATTATTTTTCATTTTCAAGATATTAGTTATTCTGTTTTGGAAAATTGAATAATCGCTCATTCTAAACTCCTGTTGTCTAAGCGAACTTACTATTTGAAAATGGTCAACTTTGTGTAACACATTTTGAGTTACTTATTTCATATAGTTTTTATTTTGGCGTAAAATGGGCGTCATTCTAACTCATGTTTGTAACTTTCGCGCGATTCTAGATACTTGGAAATGCTTTGTTGCAAAGGAATGAATGATTTTATGCCAAATCTGGCAACCGTTTGGTTTATTTTTTCAGTTTTTTATTAATATCTTCTAAAATAATTCGATTTTCGAAATTTAAATCAGCTTAGCAGGTTCCTCGGAATTTTTCGAATCTGTGGGCACCTTAGTCGAAACTCAAATCCCCAGGGTTTAGGAGGAGATAAGCTGACAAGCTTTGACAGCGGCAGCGGCCTTTACTTTTTTTTTAGAATAGAGAGAAACCATCGGAATAGACATGCTTTAACCCATTTGTGCCTGGATATTTTTGCGACTTTCTTCGATTTTTACGGATAACAGAAATAATAGATATATTTCTGATGTCAACTTCTTGAACAAGGGATGATTTCTTTTAAAATCATTATGCATAAAAATCGAAATATCAACATCCTACTTGGTCATGTTAAAATATTTTGTAGAGTTGAGGCTCAGTACTCATGAACAAAGGCTAGGAAAAATAAATAACGTTTTCGACTACTAGCGAAAATGTCGTCCCAAAAAAGGGACACTAGGCATAAATGGGTTAATCCAAGCTGAATCATACTCTCCGATGTCTGTTTCCCCTTCTGTATCAATCCCCGTGCCGTTGTATTCGTGCTTGCGTACAGTCGTGAGCGATAAAATAAAACTTGGAAAAACGGTAGACCGAGGTAAATGCACATTCTTCCTGACTAATTCAGCAGGAGATAGTTAATAGACTGAACACTCAGGGCTCTCCAAAAGTCGCCAAGCTTGGCTTCCTCTGGAGGAGCAATTCTGAGGGATGTACATGACACGACCGTTGACCGTTGTCAGCGTTCAACAGTCCTCTAGCTAATTTAAAAAGAAATAACAACGTCGAAAGTAAGAAATAATAAAAACTGAGCCTACATTGCACACATACCTCAAGGTGGAGTCAATGTGCTGGGATTTAACGTGGTGTGCGAGCATGAGTTGGGCGTGGTCTTGCAGCATTTCTACTCGGTAGCTGTCCCTCACATGGATGGCATCTGAAAACGAGAGAGAAATTACTCTTGCAGGAAAATATCCGTTGACTGTCAAAGGACAAGTTGAACGTGGTATGAGCAATGAGCATGGATCGCAAGTATGATTTTTCTAAAAAGAAAAGAAAACTGACTTTAAATTACTTCCCTATAACGAAAAATTATTCCGGAAAAGATTGGATATCTGCCACCTGTGGCGACTTTTTATTGCTTTGGCGATTTGTGCGTGCGCATAATCGATAGTCATTTCCCATTAAGGTCGCCATCGAAACCGTGCCATGAAATCGTGTTTATGACTAGTCCTTGGCAGATTGGCGTATTTATCGCCTCGAAATATTTCGTCTCACCGGGTGACGAATATCCGAGCTGAACCATTGTTCCCATTGCAAAATGGAAGGATTTGGCAATTTCTCACCCAATAAGATAGTGCCAAACTGGGTTCAGTTTTGGGAACTTATATTTATACCGTTCGCTCTTCCGGTGGTATAGTGGCTAACGAACCATTCTATCACGCTTTGGGCCCGGGTTCGATTCCCGGCGTGGACTTGGGTGTTAACTCTTCCGTCCCTTCATAGGGGGTAACGTTGGCCACCTGCAGGGTTCCCCCACAGTAAAATTGGGAAATACTTCGATCCTCGGTGGTGGCGAATGACTGATGGTCAAGTGCCCGCTCTTAAAAAAAATAATAATAGTTTACCGTTCCGGAATAAAATGATCGCCATGAGACAGGCGAACTCCGCCAAATCCGTCGCCAGTATCTTCAGGCGCGAGTGAATCCTCTGCAGACAGTAGAGGTGCTTCCGGTGCGAGTCGCCGCCGGACATCTTGAGAGGCGATGTCTCAAGAATGGAAAGCAGGGGGTTGCTTTCCAGGGGCAGGCCCCACTGAAGAACGCTCAGGAGGAACAGCTCCGACCAAGTTTCTTCTAGAAGAATCACCTGGAAGAAGAGGGACGGTCAGCTTAAATTGCGGATATAAAACCTTCGGCTTTGAAATTTTTAAGGGTGTTTATGTCCATTGGCGGACACAGAGGGGGAGAACAGGGGCACGTGTCCCCTAAGAGGAACTAAGTTTGCACTATACAGGGTGGTCCTAAACTATACGTTAAAAATGTAAAGGGTAGTAGAGTGGATCAATACGGCCGAAAATACCGTCTTCATGTGCCTGTTAATAATCACTTTGGGAGAAGTGTTGAAGTAACAGTGAACTTTTCGACCATCGTTTGGCAAAAACGGACGCATTTTTTACAGAAACCTCTTATCGTAAAATACCAGAAAAATGCCTCCTTAATCTTCAAGGAAAATCGCTATTTATGAGGATGGATAAACGGTAAAAATCTTAAAAGTATACCGTTCAATTGCCTCCACTGCCGTCAAGTGTAGCTGGATTCATACTGTCCTTTCCGTACCGCTAAGACACAGCGATGACGTTACTCAGCGAAGCAGAGCAGACAGAATTGTTCTGACTTCATACTTCGCTGGCATGTGGCGTGATTTCATGGGTGCCGTCTATTGTATCACAATGAAAGTTTTTACTAACACAGAGAAAGGCAATTTTTACAAAAAAAGTATGTGTAGGAAGTGATAGTTCACAAATCCTATTATGTTTCATTGATGAAAATCTCGGATAATAGCTCATTGTTAATGAAACTTGATAAAGAATTTTGATCAACGGTTCTTCCAAAGTGATGATTAACAGGTCTATGAAGACGATATTTTCGACCCCACATTGCTGCGTGATTCTGAACCGTATTGGTCCTCTCTACCACCCTTCACATTTTGGACACATTAGGATCACCCTGTTGAAGACTGACTTGTTTTGTAAATTCAAATGATTTTATAAGAACTTGAATTATACGATTAAGATTTTATTAGATTTTGGTCTTTCTTTTTCTGTCTAATTACTTTGTACCATTAGGGTACTGGAATAACTGAGACAGCCACTTGTGGTTACAGTCTCGGTATTCTTGTATTGTGTTTGTCCAATACAGGATCAGCAGAGGTATACGCAGACTTCGATTGCCTTAGCGGAAATCTAAAGAACATTTAACCCTTTGAGGCGCAACCCTTTCCCAATGCTGAAAAAAGGGCAGTCGTTGCCATCGCTCGACTTAACTACCAGCAAGACGGCGGACGATCGAAACATTCATCGCGTGCCACAGATCTAGAGATCCTTTTTGGACGACAGCTGGCTGTGCCGCACAGCCAGCTGAGTCAAAAATGGGTCTCTAGATCTGTGGCACGCGATGAACGTTTCGATCGTCCGCCATCTTGCTGGTCGTTAAGTCGAGTGATGGCAACGGCTGCCCTTTTTTTCGGCATGGGCAATCTATCGAGCTGCTCTCGCATTCTTCCATTTTTCAGCAGATGTCAGTGCTGTTAAAAATAATCGTGACCATTTTTTTTTACGGGAAATGACGTTCTAAAAAGTAAAGGATTCTCGTGGAGCTATGTCACCCGCAACTATTTTGATAGAAATCAAATCTATTCTTCGTGACTCCCAACAGTCAAAACGTCCGAGTTTGGTGTTCCCAGAGCGGGAACGCTGGGCGTTAAAGGGTTAAGGGAGCTGCATTCTTACCTGGTCATCGGGACACAGACTGGCAAAGGAAGGGAAATTCCTGGCCCACCCGACCGTCGCGAGAAGGATTCGGGAAGACACCTCGCTGGTGGATTCTTTGGTGGAGGACTGGTCTGGCGTGACGGGGGACGAGTTCCGGAGACGGGCTGGGACGAGCGCTTCCTCTTCCGTCTCGCTCTTTCTCAACGCTGCGAAGTTCTCTGCAACGACAATGACGGAGGATCAAACCATGAGTCGCATGGAACGAGCTGAAATGCAGAGCGTTTGTTTATTATTTTGCACCATCGGTTCCCAACCTGCTGTACGTGGAGGACTTCTTGGGGGACGCGAAAATATTGCCTTCAATAGCGGAAATCCCAAAAAATGCTCAACTGAAAAGGCACAAATCCCCACGTTGTGCAGTTCTCTGCAAAGACAATACCGGTGGATCAAACGATGAGTCGCATACAACGAGCTGAAATGCAGAGCGTTTGTTTATTATTTTGCACCATCGGTTCCCAACCTGCTGTAAGTGGAGGACTTCTTAGGGGACGCGAAAATATTGCCTTCAATGGCGGAAATCCGAAAATATGCTCAACTGAAAAGGCACAAATCCCCACGTTATGCAGTTCTCTGCAAAGACAAAATCGGTGGATCAAACGATGAGTCGCATACAACGAGCTGAAATGCAGAGCGTTTGTTTATTATTTTGCACCAGCGGTTCCCAACCTGCTGTAAGTGGAGGACTTCTTAGGGGACGCGAAAATATTGCCTTCAATAGCGGAAATCCGAAAATATGCTCAACTGAAAAGGCACAAATCCCCACGTTATGCAGTTCTCTGCAAAGACAATATCGGTGGATCAAATGATGAGTCGCATACAACGAGCTGAAATGCAGAGCGTTTGTTTATTATTTTGCACCAGCGGTTCCCAACCTGCTGTACTTGGAGGACTTCTTGGGGGTACGCGAAAATATTGCCTTCAATAGCGGAAATCCCCAAAAATGTTCAACTGAAGATTTACAAATTCCCACGTTGTGCATTTCTCTGCAAAGACAATATCGGTGGATCAAACGATGAGTCGCATACAACGAGCTGAAATGTAGAGCGTTTGTTTATTGTTTAGCACCAGCGGTTCCCAACCTGCTGTAAGTGGAGGACTTCTTGGGGGTACGCGAAAATATTGCCTTCAATAGCGGAAATCCCCAAAAATGTTCAACTGAAGATTTACAAATTCCCACGTTGTGCATTTCTCTGCAAAGACAATATCGGTGGATCAAACGATGAGTCGCATACAACGAGCTGAAATGTAGAGCGTTTGTTTATTGTTTAGCACCAGCGGTTCCCAACCTGCTGTACGGGGAGGACTTCTTTGGGGCACGCCAAAAGATTGTCTTCAATAGCGGGAAACCCAAAAAAATGTTCAACTGAAAAAATTCCTGCAGGCTGAGTCAGCCTTTCATACTTCGAGAGGGTCAGTGTAATGAGGACCAAAGCCTGCTTGAGCACTGAACACTGCGGATTTCGCGTCAAGCGGGCAATCTGACAGAAACTTTGGCTGCCGAACGGCAGAGCAATTGCTCTCGAAGGCACGAATGGGCAGCGTAGACCTTGTCCCCACGTGGGCTGTTGGGCTAATGTTTAGTTAGTTTAGAGAGCAGAAAGAAAGGGGTAAATCTTCAGATTGCAAAAATAACCTCAAACCTTTGAAGCGCAACCATTTCCCAATTTCAAAAATGCGCAGCCGTTGCCATCTCACGATTTAACTATCAGCAAGATGGCTGTCGATCGAATCGCCCATTGCATGCCACAGAGAGCAAGAACATTTTTGACACGCAGTCTATCTAGATGCCCTTTCTCCTTAATTATTTCATTGAAATCAATCATTTATTCTATTCAGAACAGTCAAAATGTCAGAACTGTGTTCGCACAGCGAGGACACCGCGCTGTAAAGGGTTAAGGGGGCTTCAGTAAATTAGGCGACATTTTTTACGATCAATTTGGAACTCCCCTCCTCCACGTCATACTTTGCACAACACCGCATATAGTTCTACCATCACGAGTAGGTGGCTGTGACGTATGAGTCACGTGGTGTTTTGAGAGCTTATTTCTGCGTTTAAGCTTAAGGAAGTAGAAATTAAGAAGTAAATTAGGACTAATGATCTAGATAATCCCAATTGACTGCTTGATTCCTTCTTTCTTTAGCTATATGAAATAAACTCTCAAAACATCACGTGACTCATTCGTCACGTCCTCCAACTCGTGATCGTTGAACTATACCTTCTCCCTCCTATCTTCATAACTTAACGACCTTAATTTATTATTTTTATAAAAGCCTCTCTTAACAATAATGTACGAAATATATTTATGATGGTCAAGGAAAAATCATATACAGGGAAGTCACTTCCATTCTTCAAAGAGCTCTGCAGAGGCCAGCACTGTATATCGCTTTGGCAATGTCATGGATATAGGATGATCATCGATAAGCGGCAGACCGGCGAAATAACTTCCGCCTCTCAAAGGAAAACATTCAACCATTTTTTAATGATTAGCAACATAAGCGCCCTCTAGCGACGAATCATGATGCAATCTATTACCAACGTACGCATGCGCACATTGTAACGAGTACGAATCACAGCACCATTTCACAGGCAAATTTCATTTAGAATACGTCGATGATCGTCCTGCGTCCAAGTCAGCGGCTAATGTTGAAGAACAGCAGCAGTAGTCGAAATTTCTGTTTCTGTTAATTTGCTTTGATTAGTAGGATGCCATGCCGCGGCAGGAATTATTGTAGAATTTTGAATTGAGGTTTTTTTGTGTGTGTGTCTATATCTGTTTTAACTATAAAAATGTTTCAACTAATACATAAACTGTAATGAATGGCACGAAAAATTAAAAATTTCACTAAGCACATTTAAAAAAAAAAAGTCTTGAATCGACAAAAATTTTGTTAAATCAACAAAATTATCCAGTTGAAATAACGCCATCGAATTTTTTGTTAAATTAACCAAACAATTTTATTAAAATAAACAAATGTTTTGATAATTTAAACAAACTATTTGTTTAAATGGTTTATTTGGTCAAAATCAAACAAATTATTCGTTTGAATTAACAAAACTTTTTTGCTCACTCTTACGTTCATGGTTCATTTAACAAAGTTTTTTTTTTTAAATTTTACTATGTTATTTTTTTAAACCACCCAACCACGGGTTGAAAGTTTCAAATGTAAGGTAAATTAATTTATTTATTCACCAAAATTTACATTTTTATACATCTATAATTTTAATTAAGAAACTCAAGCCACTATTTGTTGCTGTTGCTGTTTTTGTTCACAAGACAGACAGTCAGAATCCATCTTCGGGCCATGTTAAAAATAAATATGTATTTTTAATACTAAATAATACCCCCAGATTGCAGCTTAATTCTAAACAAATGTTAAACAAAGCTTATATTTGTTTATATTATATAGAGAATTTTTTCAAAATATTGTAAGCGCTCACTACACGCAAAAGACCGTTTGAACACACTCTTTGCCGTCACCTTTCAATCTAAGAAAATTATTAATTAAAAAAGAAAAATTGCTGTTTTCGGGTGGGTAAAATAAGATAAATGGGTGATCTTTATCAAATATGGGTGATCTTTATCAAATAGGATGTTTCAAGAAAATTAAAATTTGAGCAAAGGCTTCGCGAAAGAGGAAAGGTTAGCAATCGCTGATCTACACTGCAAAGAAAAGAGAGTGTCTAATCACTCCTAAGGAGTGAAGTGGCAGATTAAAGCATTTAACTTCTAGAGGAATGGATAGTCACTCTTCTATAAAGAAATTGAAAATGAACACATTGGTGGAGTGAATGCTGACGATTCCCAGAATAATGGTCAGGAAAAGTCATTTTTCGACGAAACCTTACTAAAAGGTACAGATTATTTTCATCCTACATTAATTCTGAAGAGCTTCTAGATATATCGGCCGTTATGAAAAAACGGAAACAAAAATATGTAGGAAAACCTAAAACACTTTCAGATTTTAAATACGCACAAAAGTGCTATAAATTAAAGGCGTCTCATAATCCATGCGTCTTCCCTCTCTTCTTTCCTTATTCCATTAAGTTCGAAAGTGTATCATTATTCATGAGTGTGATTAAGCAAAATTAAAATTCATATTCCTCTCATCCTTTTCCTGGATGTAATACATTAGAAATAGAAGGGGAAATATACGCTCAGAAAAATGCATAATTAGAACTGAATGAAAGTTTCAAAAACTTATTTTTTGCTTGTTTGTTGGTGTAACATGTATTTCGAATTTGTGTGCTTGGCCCGTACCCACTTGTTGACAAATATTGCCAACATAAAGAGGGCGACTGAAAAGAATTCCTTTCGAAGAAAAGATCGGGAATAAGTATTTACTTAAATTGAATAAAGAATTTCGAACGGTACTTACCCCAATCCAATACGCTTCCAGCCTGCAAATTTAAACCGATAACTGGCCACACGAATTACACAAATAACCAAAGAATAACATTAGCACCTTTGGGAAATGAATAGATGCAATGAATGAAAATTATATTTATTTGGAAATGAATAGATTTCGAATAAGTTTAAGTTATCACCGCCGAATTGAATAACAAAAAAGATATACAATACAACTGCGTAATAATCAGTGAGAGTCTGCTTGTCGAATGCAAACCAGAACCCCAAACCTCTCGAAAGGGATTCTGGGTGAAAAGCAGAGTTGCCACTTCTCTTCTCACAAACTCTCTTCTCGGAAGTGGTGTACATTTAAAGTTGACGAAAAGCAGTCTCTAAATGAATCGGAATTTCTTTCCGAACTCCACTTATAAATCCAAGTCGGAAGGAAAACTTATTCAAGCGATTTTATTTATTAAAAACTGCACATTCTATATGTTTGCGCCATCTGTCGACGGCTTTGTCAAATAAAAACTCAATTGTATTATCTTTTTTTGATAAAAGAGAGTTTTTTTTTTTTTGCATATTATAATAGTGTTTTTTTTCGCGCGATAAAAAATAGCCTGTTCGTTAATCCAGGACTTTTAACTGTCTTTATTCCAAATTTCATCCAAATCCATCAAACTGTTTCAGCGTGAAAGAGTAACAAACATACATACAAACATTGACATTTATAATATTAGTAGGATTGTGTCATCAGTTTAAAAAATGTTAGAGAAAAGTATTGACTTAAATTGAAAGGACCACAGAGAGGAAATTTTTTAGGGGGTGGTTGAATGTTTCTATTAGGTAGATTTTTTAACAACTGTAATTAATGTTCGTGTTATACAGCGAGCGGGGCCAGCATCCACACTTATTCGCCCTGGCAAATGACTTATGACATCGAAAGTGGCCAGTCTCGACAAAATGAATGTATTCGTGGGTAAATACTTTTAATGTGGACCAGGAGAAAAAAAAAAGGAGGTCTGCATTCTGTTTGACATTTAAAAAATGAATAAATGAATAAACAAAATGCCAACCTAGGCCGCTGCCTACTCTGGCCTAAATTAGATATACAGACAAAGTGCCAACGCAAAATTTTGAGCAATGTGTAACAAAATGGCACAACAGACATACCTGGACTCCTATCGCCCTTCAAGGTCGAATTAGGGTAGCTGCAGCACTTGGAGAGGTCGAAGTGAGGAGGAGGAGAAGGGAACATCTTTGAAGGGAAGGTGAAGAAGGGCGAGAACACGCCCACCGTGACGTCAGGATGGTGGTCCGCCGACACGAGGGGAGGCGCTTTGAGGTAGGGTGGGCTGAAAACGAACGGCTCTGAACGAGTGACCGTAGATGAGTTCCTGGGCTGCCTCTCGTTTTGCACCGCTGCAGAAAAGAGAAGATGTGATACATTATGAGAAAACACTGAAACTACATTATGCAATTCAACTCTGAAACGAAAAGAGTGAGTTCTTTACTTATGGGGAGTGAAATGAACTCCCCTCAATGGGGAGTGAAAACCCAAAGCATCCAACATCTTCAGATTTACTTGGTAATCCCTAATCAAAAATGTCTTGATTGTTTTGAAAAAAAAAAAATCAATATTAACACAACCAAGGACTTTATTCCCAACTACTTTGCTTCTATAAGATGATGATTGAATAATTGAAGACTGGCCAAAAACTTCTCTAGAAGTTCAATGGATCATTTCTTTGAAGTGTGAATGTTCACTCAATTCGACTTAGAAATTATAAAAATGACATTTAATTTTCAACTACTAAGCAAAATAGATTCGAAGTAAAATTCATTTTTGAACACTTTAAAACGAAAGGAATGAACAGTCCATTCCTAAGGAGGGATATGGGAGCCAACGTCTAGAAAATTCAGTATTCAGTCTTCTACAGAGTAGCAACCTGGAAATTAAAAACTTCATAAGAGTAAATTTAGACTATTCCCAAACAAGTTTGTTTCAAAAGGAGTACTTTTTTAGCCATGAAAGGGTAAAATACGCGTGGATATTGTATGTTATTCCACTCTTTAAAAGTGATTATGTATTCTTTTCGATTTGGAGTGTAAAATTTTCTGAAAAAGTAATCCCAGTAAAACCCACCTGTAAACGGAAGTAGGATGAGAGTTAGGAGTAGACAAACTTACAAGATTAATTTTTATTCTTCCCAAAATAATGTGGCTCAAAAGGACACTTTTCACAATTTTCAGGGATTGATTAGATTTACACCTCAGAGGTTAAATGCTTCCCTTTTCAGAAGTCACTATTCCCTCTCTTCGATTCAGAGTGATGACAATCACAATGAATTTTGTAAATTATGCTCTAACTATGAACATATGGGGGCAACACACAGTAATTCGTTATGATTCCTCATTTGATGGATAATTGGAAGAGCTTTATACAGAGTGTCTCACACATATGATAAAAATTTTAAAAGGAGGTAGGCCACATAAAAAAAAATAAGAGTTGCATAGCAATGCAGGATAGAAAAAACAAAATGTTTTGTTAAATAATCAAAATTTTTGTTAAATCACAACTACAGCAAAATCCAGTTGATATAGTTATGGTTGATAATGATTTCTTTCTTTCTTTCTTTTTAATTTTATTTAACGGAGCTCTTTTACTTATATTGTATATGTGACAAGGGGATACTTCATATTTAAACTTATTTCTGTGAATAGTTTCTGATTTAGCACTAATTACAATCAGGACGAATTACGGAAACTGTTGCATAGTTTTTGATCGAACAAGCCGTACTGAGTCCGCACGTCTAATTTCAGAGAGAAGCTTGCAAATGACCTTGATCTTACACTGATGTACCACATAAATACAGACAACTCTAGAAAATAGTAAAGCGAATGAAGTATAAAGCAGCCGACGTGCAAACGTTATATTGAACAGAAACTTGAGTTATAATTATGTTAAATAAACTAGATATCTCGATATAAAAAAAATGAGTGATCAAAGATAAATTTAAAAAAATAACGCAACACTCTAAATTCAACAGAGAAATTGATAAAAGAAGGCTGTGACATTACGACTAAACGCCCCCAAAAATGGCATTTTTTGTCTGATTTAGGTTGCTGCAGAAAATGTGTATTATTTTTCATTATACTTGATTTTTGGTCGGTGTACATTGGGAATTAGCCACGAAAAACCACACTCCATCGTTTTCAAAAATTATTTTGTTGCCATATTTTGGTTGGAAATTTATAAAAAGAAATATTTAATAGAATTCTAATTAGTAATTCCCCCGTGTAGTTTTGTTTTGAATCAAATATCTATCATAGCTTTGTATAAAAACGATTTGAAGTTAGGGATTTCAAGCCCTATTTTCCAAAAGCGTTCCCCTCAATCTTCAAGGAAAATCGCGATCTATTCGAGAAACGACTGATAAACGTTAAAAATCGGAAAAATATACCGTTCAAGCTCCCCCTCTATCTTCAACTGAAGCTGTATTCATACTGTTTGCTCCGTACCTCTATGATGCCGAGATGACGCCACTCGGCGAAGTAAAGCGGAGAGCATTGTTCTGACGTCACACTTCGCTGGCATATGACGTGATTTCATTGGTGCATTTACTGCGGCTCCGCAAGCGGGCAGCCAAAGTTCCAAAACGGAAAGAACGGTGTGGCAGAGCGGAGTCTGAGCTGCACGGAACGGTAATAATGAATCCACCTTAATTGGGCGTTTATTCGGTATTTTAAAAGAAGAAAAAAAAAAAAAAGGCACGAGAAAAGTAGGAGGTTATTAGAAGGGTAGTACGCTTTTTAAGGTAAAGCTAGGGCTTTGATAATGGACTTATTTCCCAGTAACAATAATAATATAGGCACGAATGTCAACAAAGACGGCTGTGCCAATTTCATACGGAATCTCGGTGAGACCCTTTCAGTGAACGGGCAATCTAATTTTGGACACCAATGTAGCCAAAGACTGACTAAGGCAGTAGCAACTGCCCGGCTCCCAATCAAAGGGGGCCTCCTTATCAAAAAATGGTTCCCACTCAGAGTTCGTTCGGATCCTAAGGGCGAGATTCAAGTGAAACGCGCGCGATCGAGTTCGAATCGAACGTTTTTCAGTCCCCAATTCCCAGTTCAGTCCCCAGAATGTTTCCAATGAACAAACCTATCGTGCAGTCACGTGATCAAAAAACGATTGTTTTGTTTCAGTTGAATAAGAAACATTGATAGATTTCGAATCTTCCCCTGTTCGACGCGGAAAACGTTCGAATTGTGTTTCACTTGAATCTCGCCCTAGATTTGCTTATTTTCCGAACTTCTGAAATAGTCTCCTAAAATGGTCTCCTATTTTAAAAATGACATGGGCGCCGGCAGCATAGGGCAAGGGGCGGGCACTTGCCCCCTGGATTTTTGTATGCAGTGTTTTCCCTTGCTTTTTTGTTCTTTTCAACATGGTAACCATACGTTGAAGTAGTCTTTGTCCCCCTGGAGTAGTCTTTGCCCCCCCCCAGGGAAATATTCTGGCGGCGCCCATGAAAAAATGGTCCTATTTCTTGTAAAACTGGAGGCCAAGGCCCTTAGACTCGCTACACTCGCTTTTCGTATGGGGCATTAGGCTCCTAATAAGGCTTACTCGTAAAAAGGCATAATCTTTGCAATCAAAACTCGAAGATTAGATCAGATAGAATTTACCTAGCTACACATTGCTTGGTTTTTGCATGTTCCTTGGATCATAATTTGAACTTCGCAATATTTGTAATGAAACACTTATCGTATTTGAGTACCCATGGCAATTTTTCATAGTTTGGCGACTTGCGTAGTTCATTTCTCTTTAACGCATTTGTGCCTGGATATTTTTGCGACTTTCTTCGATTTTTACTGATAACAGAAGTAATAGATAAATTTCTGATCTCAACTTCTTGAACAAGGGATGATTTCTTTTAAAATCATTATGCAAAAAAATCGAAATATCAACATCCTACTGGGTCATGTTAAAATATTTTGTAGAGTTGAGGCTCAATACTCATGAATAAAGGCTAGGAAAAATAAATAACGTTTTCGACTAATAGCGAAAATGCCGTCCCAAAAAAGGGACGCTAGGCATAAATGGGTTAAGTTTGCAGACAAAACAGTATTTCACATGTTTTCGTTGCTAAAAACTACGGAATAGCTAGGATATCTTTCCACCAATGGCGACTTTTATTTTGCGATTTACACATGCGCATAATCGTCAATCATTTCCCACGTAAAGTTGCCATTTAAAACAGCTCTCCATATGCATAATCCTTTGCAGAATGGCGTATTTAGCACCGAGAAATAGTTCATCTCGCCTTGGTGGCAAATATCCAAGCTGTACCAAACCTTCTTGAACAACAAACCGCCAAATATTTCAACAAGATAACGGGAAACAAGTACCAAACTGGACCCAGTTTTTTATGGATTTTTCGAATCCGTGCACGCTTTCGTCGAAACTCAATGCCCCGAGAAGACAGCATGACAAGCTTTTGATAGCGGCAGCAGGAGTTACTTATTTTTTAGAATAGAGAAAAATGTTCTCTTAAGTATATCTCAAACAATAAGACGTATCAGGACATTTTTTCGAAATTTAGAAATTTAACCATTTGTGCCTGGATTTTTTTGCGACTTTCTGCCGATTTTTACTGATAACAGAAATAATAGATATATGTTCTGGTGTCAACTTCTTGAACAAGGGATGATTTCTTTCTAAAATCATTTACGCATAAAATTCGAAATATCAACACCTACTGGTCATGTTAAAATATCTTGTAGAGTTGAGGCTCAGTACTCATGGAACCAAAGGCTAGGAAAAATAAACTTCGACCGTTTTCGACTTCTAGCGCAAAATGCCGTCCCAAAAAGGGACACTAGGCATAAATGGATTAAGGATCCGTACGAACCCTATACTGTATTTTGTAGAAATATTTTGTTTCCAGAAAAATTTTCCTCTCTCTTTCCCCTGCTCATGGGGTGGAATTCTACCCCGGTGGCTTCCGAAATCGTCGGTGGTTAGCTGTCGACTGGGCAGAACCAGTTGTTTGGTTATCGACTGCGTTAACGATTCCGGAGGCCATCGGGAGATCTTTCAGCCAATCACAAGAACCCCCTCGACGCTCCTCCTTAAAACTCCACCTCAGGGCGAGGAATAGTTAACAACGACGAAATTTTAAGGACGAGCGGAGAATTCATATGATGGTTTAATAACTTGCTTAAAGAATTCCCTAAAGAAAGTTAGTAAACCACACTGAAAAAAATGAGGTTTTAATGAAACATTTTGAGTAAAATAATGCATGTGTGATCAATATAATCATGTTGGGTGGTAACCAAAGGTCCACCTTTTATCAGCAGCAAAAAAGTTCCAAGCATCCACAAGAGTAGAAAGCCTAGAACTTCAGTAAAAGACTGAAGTTCCAGGCTTTCCAATTTTTTTTTTAAAAAACTGAATGGGTATGTTCAGGGCAATTCGAAATTAGTTTTACAAATTTTGAGGAGGGATAGGACACACCGAGACGGTTCAGAACCACCTAGCAATGCGGGGTCGAAAACGCCGTCTTCATGTACCTGCTCATAATCACTTTGGAAGAAGTGTTGAAGTGCAAGTCTAATTCCTGAACCGAGTTTCATAAACAATGGGCTCTCCTCCGACCATTTATTTCATCAATTTAATGAAAGAAAAAAATTCCGAACTAACAATTTTTATCAAGTGCAAGAGGGAGTAGTTTTTGAATAATTATGCTCAGGAAGTTTACTATTACTCGAACACTTCTATTAAAGGGATTATTAACAGGTACACCCTCCAAAGAAAGGTATTCGAGTAAGAGATAAATTTTCTATTTTAGATTTGTGAAGGATAACTGAGTTCTTGAAAAATACACAACTTGACAGAAATATTGAAAGACGTATTTATACATAGCCTAATTCATTTCTATGATAAATGATTTTTAATATACGAAACCAACGTAGGAAATTTATCTCTTACTCGAATACTTTTTTTTTTTTTGGAGGGTGTACATGAAGGCGACGTTTCCGACCCCACAATGCTAATGTCATTCTGAACCGTCTTAGTGTATCCAACCCCTCCTAAAAGTTTTTATAACTAATTTCGATTCACCCTGTATAGAAGGGGCCTCCATGACGAATGCCTGCTACAGGCCCCATGTTGGCCAAGTAGGGTTCACAGTGGTAGCACCCCTTAGTCGATAAGTAATCGCGTCTAATGATTTTACGATTCAGTTTGACTGGAATATGGGGACAGGAGTGGGTATTACCGTCTCGGTTCATTCCGCATTCGAGGCATTTCTTCAGCCTGCAAGCCTGGCACTGGTTCCTGTGAGCCTTGTCCACTATGCAGTCTCCGCTGGCGGCTTGGCACCTGCAATAGATTCAACGAGAGGTAAGTGTACGGCTACACAACCAAAAAGAACGCGATTCAAGAATCGGAATACGCCGTCTGACAGCAGTGTAGTTCCTAACTACTCTAGAAACGGCACACTGCTTCGAAAACAGTACTGGGGCTCTACCACGACGTCATCGGAAAGTTTTCCGAGCCGGATAAATCAAGCTTTCTCGACTCATGAAGTCAGAATCCGAGAAAAACCTGTCTATGAAACTATCGAAATCGTTCCGATGTCGGATTCAATATCGGAAATAATGCTGCTTTTTTCCCGGCACGTCAGATGAAGGCGAAAACTTGCATTCCGATATCGGAGAGCAGAAGAGGGATGAGTTTCTTATTGTGTGTATTATGGAGTGTTAAGCACTGCCACAAAAGGTTCCCCTTTCCTCGACAAGCTTGAGTTTCCGTCACTATCAAAGAATACACACCTTCCTTGATGGATGTCCCTCAACTCCTCGGAAATTCTGAAGACCATGGCCTCGTTTAAAAATTGTTGAGAAATGGGTGGAAGCAGTGTATTATGATTGGTAAATCGGTCTCTATTACTGAGAGGATCGGAGCAAGTTCGAAAATATTCGCTTCTTTTACACGCTATATTCATGGTAGCACCTAATTGAGGGTTGTGCCTATTTATCCGAAGAATGACTATCCGTGAGTGAGAATCATCCGTCATTGATACTTTCCGATGACATCGTGGTAGAGCTCCTGTTTACAGACGAGTTTCCCATGTATGAAGTTAATAAAATTAAAGGATTCGCTTAAGCAACTGTTTTCTTTATAGAAATAAAGCCAGCTATTAAACCGTTTCAGCAGCCGAGCGCTGCCCGGTTCAAGCTAATGGGATGAAACGTACTGAACTTATACTGAAATATAGGTGTGCATTACTTAATCATGTCAGACGTTTACTGAAGTCTGCAACTGAAATATACGTAGAAGTTTATATCGTTGTAAAGAGTTTACTGGTCATTTTTCTAGAAATAAATACTTTATTCGCTAATTCGAAATACTTATAAAAATGAAGCAAATCACTTTAGAATATGATTTTTGATTAGAAATGTTTTATTCTCTAATCAAAATAGAGATTAATATTCATTCTTTTAATTATTCATAGAAGTGAATATCATTGACTATTTACGAGATCTTATTTATATAAACCATATATGGGCCAACCTCCGGACAGGTAGGCCGGATGCGGCCCACCCCGGCTTTTGATCCGGTTGCGGAACGTATCAGAACCCAATGAAAAACCTATATAAACCATTCAAAATCCCATATAAAACCCAATTGCGCAGCCTACGACTTCGCTAGCATCCTAGTTTGACCCGCAACTTTCTAAAGATTGCCCATACCTGCCGTAAAGGAAAGATTTCTGTTTAATCTTGTATGCTATTTTCATTTAAAAGATATATTCGTTACTCTAAAGTAATCGTTATAGTGAAGTACGTTGCGACGAAGATTTACAGTACATGATTTTTTATATAGTTTTATACATTAATTCGAAATATTCCTAGAAGTGAATGTCTTGCGGCGAGATATTTACTTCTGCTAAAAAGAATTATTCATGCATGCGATTTTTCACCTTTTTTTTTTTTTTTTTTTTTGTTGTTTCGTTAATCTGAAATATTCGTATAAAAGGGATTCACCGTAACGAGACGTACCTGTAGCTCAACCTCCTGCGGACGCTCCTCTTGAAGAATCCGCTACATCCGTTGCATGCGAGAACGCCGTAGTGTCTGCCGCTGGAAGCGTCTCCGCACACCACGCACCGCAATGGAGGTTTCGGCACCGCAACGCCGACGGAAGGACTCTGATCATCGCGGCGACGGAACAGGGAGAAAGAGCCCTCTGGAGCATAAAAAACACAATACAAGTTCTGGGGATCTGAAAGAGTGGACTCGCTCACGTCCCACAGCCGCAGAAATTCGCGAAATTTCTATGTACAACAGAATCTCCATTATCCGACTTAACCTTTTGAGGCGCACCCCTTTCCCAATGCCGAAAAAAGGGCAGCTGTTGCCATCGCTCGACTTATCTACCAGCAAGATGGCGGACGATCGAAACGTTCATCGCGTGCCACAGATCTAGAGACCCTTTTTTTGACGACAGCTGGCTGTGCCGGGCACAGCCAGCTGCGTCAAAAAAGGGTCTCTAGATCTGTGGCACGCGATGAACGTTTCGATCGTCCGCCATCTTGCTGGTCGTTAAGTCGAGCGATGGCAGCGGCTGCCCTTTTTACAGCATTGGGCAATCTATCCAGCCGTTCTCGCATTCTTCCATTTTTCAGCAGATGTCAGTGCTGTTTAAAAAAATCGTGACCATTTTTTGACGGGAAATGACGTGCTAAAAAGTAAAAGCTTCTCGTGGAGCTATGTCACCCGCAACTATTTTTATAGAAATCCAATCTATTCTTCCGGACTGGCAACAGTCAAAACGTCAGAGTTGGGTGTTCCCAGAGCGGAAACACTACGCGTTAAAGGGTTAACTAGGACTGATCCGGATAATCGAAATTTCTGGATAATACAGAATTTTTTAATAATCTTCTAGTTCATCGGTTCCTAATTGGTAACTTGGCGATCAATTATCAAATATTGCAAACATTGGGGGACTTTAAACATTTTACTCTGCCCCCAACAACCTCCGTTTATCTGGCAACCATATTTGAAAAATGCATCGGCTTGACAAAATGCGTCGATGCTAAAAAACTTGCTCGATTTTAATAGCACTGTAAGTGCTACAAAAATGGCATTACTTTGAAAGAGCCATTTTTTTTTTCACGTACATTAACATTAAAAATGATTGATTTTTTTTTACTGAATTTTTTAAGTAGTACGTTATTTGGATATCAGGAGATATATTTTGTAGGAATGAAAAGATAAATCGAAAGTTTTCGAGTAATGCAACTTCTCGAGAGTGGCCACCCTCCGATCCATGAAAAATCGGTCGTTAAGAGAGGTGGTCGCTCAAAGAAGTATAAACATTTGATAGCTAAGAAAAAACGCCGAAAAATATTGTTAGTCTTGTTGTTTATGAAACTGTACACTAATACATAAGTAATTATACAAATATATTTTTAAAATTTAAATTTTTATAAAATATTGAAAAATTTCGCATTGTTTCATTATTTTTTCTCTCTCCAAAAGGGCAACTCTCTTAACTTTATTTTTAAATTTATCCTGAGCAGATATGTAAAAATAAAGTTTAAAGAGCATTTATCCTGACATTCATCATGCTTTCTGAATTTGCCCTAACAAAATCTCTTTGCTTTAAAATTTACGGTTTTCGGTTTTTCCGCAATAAAAATATTTGCCAAATTCCTGTCCCATTTTCCTTTTTTGTATGGCTCGATCGCATGAGTGCGCTGTTCCAACAGTAAAAATCACTCTTTCCATAGACATGCCTCTTCTCTAACCTACAAGATCTGTAGGTAATATGTACCTGTACTTACACCTTCTGTAGATTTACAGTTAGGAATGTGGTTTTTGTTTACTTTGCTCCCGGAAAAATGCAAGAACATTTTCGAACAGGGAGCCAGGTCCGGTCCCTTATAGAGGGTGATGTGGTCTCTTCTAGAGGACCTTCTAACCTAAGGCAGATAGGGTAAAAAACCGGTGCCTTTAAAATCTGAATCATTGGAGGAGGGGGTCGCATAATGGAGTTGGTCGTTCATAGAAGTTTCACTGTACAGTGACCTCTCACTTATACGACTTTCTAGAGATTGCAGAAAAAAAAGTCGTATAAACTGATAGAGTCGTATAAATGAGAGACTGTCGTATTATACAAGTTTAAAATTATAAATGCATTATTTTTTTTACCTATATTAAAAAGTAAGTTTCGAATACTAAGAACACCTTTTATCAAAATTTGTAAAGTACATTCAAAAATGAAACATAAAATATTTTAAAAAGTTTACATTATACAAAGTTGTAGTGTACTTATCACTATGTTTACTTTAAAGATTTACACAGATGAGATATTTCCCCCCAAAAAATGACGTCGAATTAGTTTGTCTCTAGTCGACGAAAAGATAAAATGTCTCTTTTCTTTCTAAGCTATTCTTCTGAAGCTTCTAAGCTATTTTGGGAATAAACATTTTAATTAGACGTACACCCTCCAAAAAAAGTATTCGAGCAAGAGAGAAATTTCCTATTTTAGATTTGTGAATAATAATTGAGTTTTTGAAAAACGCACAACTTGATAGAAATATGGAAAGTCATATTTATACATAACCTAATTCATATTTTATGATAAATAATTTTTAATATACGAAACCAACGTAGGAAATTTCTCTCTTGCTCGAAAACTTTTTTTGGAGGGTGTACACCCCAAAAAGTATTCGAGCAAGAGAGAAATTTCTATTTAGATTTGCAAAAAATATTGAGTTTTGAAAACGCACAACTGACAGAAATATGCAAATTCATATTTATACTAGCCTAATTTATATTCTATGATAAATAATTTTTAATATACGAAACCAACGTAGGAAATTTCTCTCTTGCTCGAATACATTTTTTGGAGGGTGTACAATCACTCTCATACCATAGACTTCATCATCATTAAAAACACAGAAATTTGGATGAAACATGTTATTCATTGCTGATTACACACTTTTACAGTAGTCATAAGATAAAGGTTAAAAAAAAAAAGTGCATGATTTTCACTTGAAATACTGTAAAATGAATTCTAGGTTGAGAAATTTAAAATCGCTTGAAACGTCTAAAACGTCGTTTAACTGAAAGAAGTGTCGTATAACGGAGAAGTTCAACATTGTTTCCCATAAGGCGTGGACGGAACCAAATGAATTCGGTGTATAACCGAGAGATTCGTATAACTGGGAGTCGCATTAATGAGAGGTCACTGTGTATCCAATTTTTTCAACTCTGCCTGTAAAACTACTTTCCCCGCTCGGATAGTGCACGCGCCGGCAAGTTCGATTTCAGAATGATTGGATCCAGCCAACACCTCCTAGATATGCAATGCCTCACAACAGAAACTTTTACGTCATCACTAGGTCCACTAAATTGACGTCATCTTACATTTATTTCCAGAAAGGAAAACTATTCAAAGTTTGTGGTAAATTTACTACCGCATAAAACATTTTAGTGATTGAAGTTAGAAAATTAAATTTTACGAGAAATAGTAAATTTTAACTGCCATTAATTATATAATATGATATAGAAATAACTCGGCTGATCGAGCCTCGTGAGGGGGTATTCCCCCTGAACCCCTCTAACTTTTTAGTTTCATTATTGCCATATTAAAACGATATTAATTGACTATATCATTTTATCTCTCACCCCTTTTTATTACTTTCCGAACATGTACCATGCAAGGAAAGTATTGTAATCATGAAAAAATTCGAATTCGAGATTTTGGTGTATTTACACGTTTTGAGGTCTTCTGAATTCATTTATGCATTTTTACGAGATGTATGTGTGTATGTGTGTATGTGTGTGTGTGTGTGTGTGTGTGTGTGTATGTGTGTTTGTGTGTATGTGAGTGAACACGATAGCTCCTGAACAGGGCATGCGATTGAGCTCAAATTGGGTATATATGTTATAAACCACCGTCGCAAGACCGGTATTGATTTTGGTGTGTATAGGACTTACAGTTTTTCTACAGGGCTACGACAAATTTCTTTTACATTATGGCCTATGGAGGAAAATTCTGGAAAGTGCGCTAGCGTTTAAACGGTACATTCGATTGAGCTCCAATTGGGTATACAGGTTATAAACCACCATTGTAAGACCGGTATTGATTTTGATGTTTATAGGACTTATAGTTTTTCTACAGGGCTACGACAAAGATTTCTTTTACATTATGGCCTATGGGGAGACATTCTTGAAAGTGCGCTAGCGTTTAAACGGTACATTCGATCGAGCTTCAATTTGGTATATATGTTTGAATTATTCATCGATTAAAATTTATTTAAATGCTTGGTAATGATCTTAATCGTAAGTGTTCGGAAAGTCGAGTGGAGTCACTCCAGATTTTTCTTCCTTTAAATTTATTTTATCGACTGGAAGTAGGAGGGTTTCCTAAACTCTCCTACTACCGAGGGAAATTTCGAGGAAAGAGGTTTCTGCAACTGGTTGCAGCAACCACATCGCACGAAAATTTCTTCGTGTAATAAGGCCTTTAAGTAGATAAATGTTTATTGAGGGATACAGCATTCAGGAGGATAAGACATTGCACAATAAAAAAGTAAACAATTCAATACTCAACAATTTTCTTAAGCTGTTGAAATTTTAATGATTGTAACCTATTTATAGAAAAATGCATGTGATGAATATTCTACGGCTTACGAAATATTGTAACAATAGATTAAAGCTGTTGTGAACTAATAGTATTTAAAGATATGTAAAATGCTCAATATATATATGTCGCATTTTTTGGGACACATTTTTCGCATAATTTTCAATAAAGGGGGGTGAGAGATGAAATAACATAGTCATTAATCCATTTGTGCCTGGATAATTTTGGGACTTTCTTCGATTTATACTGATAACAGAAATAATAGATAAATTTTTGACGTCAACTTCATGAACAAGGGATGATTTCTTTTAGAATCATTATGCATAAAAATCGAAATATCAACATCCTACTGGGTCATGTTAAAATATTTTGTAGAGTTGAGGCTCGATACTCATGAATAAAGGCTAGGAAAAATAAATAACGTTTTCGACTGATAGCGAAAATGCCGTCCCAAAAAAGGGACGCTAGGCATAAATGGGTTAATAGATCATAATAAATTATTTTTTATCAGAAAGGTACTTTAATTTTTATCTGTAACTTAACATATTTTCTAAAATTTGTATAATTTACAAGAAATTTTAATTACTTCGTGAAAGTAAAACTGTGATGACGTCATCATAGAAAGACCTAGTTAATGACGTAAAAGCTTCTGTTCTCAGGCCTTCTATATCCAGGAAGTATTGGTCCAGCCCGCAATGGACTTTTTTTGCACTTTGGGAAACATCGCTCCATCATACACTGTGTCCCAAAAATGTGGTGACACGCTTCAAATACTTTTCTATTAGGGATAAGTGGACACAGTTGAAAAATTGTTCAAAATAAGGTAAGAGGGAGTACGTTCAGAACTCCGCTCGTTCATTTCCCCCAAAATTGCAGTTTTTGAATTTGCATACGATACTCATACAAAAAACAAATTTCCAGTTAGTAAAATGGGCCCCATACACTAAAAGATGATGTACAAAATATCAACTTTTCATCATAAAACGTCTCAGATATCTGATTACAAAGTAGATTGGGTGATATACACGAGTTTGAAACTAAGCTTTTACTGTTGGAGGGGAAAAAGTGTTTTCTTTCGTAATTTCTGCATGACCCTTGAAAAGCGATCTTACGACGTGATTTTTTTTTCTTGGCTTTAATTCTTAATAGGTAAAGAATTAAAGCCATTGAGAAGTATTTTAAGTCAACCTGTATTTACCTTCATATCTCTGGCAGTTTACAATTTTCAAATTTTGTACATCTCGTGATTAGTGTATGTAACATATTTCACTAATCGGGAATTTTTTTGTACAGGGATCGCATACAAATTTAAAAAGTGTTATCTTTTAGAAATAAACGAAAGGACTTTTTTTCTTAGCGTGATCTTCCTCAAAAACTTATTTTGAATTTTTTTTTCCATTGACTCTGACCACTTTTCTTAATAGGTAAAGAATTAAAGCGTGTTACTACATTTTTGAGACTAGTATTCGACTTGAGCTGTATTTGCTTGTAAGGCATTGATTGAGCCATTTATATCTGTATTGCAAAAGTCTCTTAAGACTTTTAACCCATTTATGCCTAGTGTCCCTTTTTTGGGACGGCATTTTCGCTATTAGTCAAAAACATTATTTATTTTTCCTAGGCTTTATTCATGAGTATTGAGCCTCAACTCTACAAAATATTTAACATGACCCAGTCGGATGTTGATATTTCGATTTTTATGCATAATGATTTTTAAAGAAGTCATCCCTTGTTCAAGAAGTTGACATCAGAAATTTATCTATTATTTCTGTTATCAGTAAAAATCGAAGAAAGTCGCAAAAATATCCAGGCACAAATGGGTTAAAAATATTTTGAGCATTTAAAATTTTTTTCTCTCTTGCAAAATTGAAATATCTATATTTTTCTTAAAAGTTTTCTTAGTTTTCAAATTTTCATTCATTTATAGCATATGTCTGCAAAAATAAATTTTTATTTTATGCCTTTCAAGGCTCCACCATAAAGAGCTTCTCTTTTAATAATTGTATTTTCATGTTACTTAATTTTATTAATCTTCACAACAAGCTCAAAGCGCTGGTATACAAAGTAACTGAAACACAAAGTCAAATACAATGCACTAGAAAAAAACATTTGAAAAAAATATGTCTGCATCCTACACATTGAATTTTTGTTTACTCACAAATAACTTCATATTCTATTTTTATTGTTGCAGTCACCGAAATATCATTCGTTTCCACGTAAGTTGTTCAATAAATTCTAAATCCATAGCTAACAGCTATATCAAGATTTCAAATGTTTTTTTTCTCAAACTATTATGCAAATTTGAAAGGGTTCCGTGCTCATTAAATTTTCTTGAATCTTACTGAAATTTGGTAAAAAGATCCTTCATGAAAATTTTAAGATAACTTAGTGCTAGTCTTTAAGCAATAATTCCTTTTTTTTACATTTTCGCATTGTTTTAGTTAGAATTTTGCTGAAAATCACATGTTTCTGAAAATAATTTTATCTTTGTTGTTGTTGTTGTTGTTGTGTCTAATGCCCTCTGGCAACCGCGTTGCGGTGACAGAACCCTCTATATAGGCAGGCGAAGGAACGGCTTCCATTTCAGTGAGCCCCAGTGGGAGGAAGTCCGTCTTAGCTCGGGGTCCCGTAATTTTGAACCCATTCCAGAGGAGGGACCGGCCCCCCTGAAATCGGCACCCCCAGAGGTATCGTTTAACAACTTGGAGGACTTTGGAGCCACGACGGATTTTACGTGCTCCAGCTCCCATTAGCGTACACGGTTCCACAGCGGACGGGCCGAGAGGGGGAAGTCCCTCCCAAGCACTGGCCAAACCAGATGCTGCTTCACTTGCCCTGTTCTTATGGGAACGGAGTTTAGCGCCCAGTCCACTGCGGGACCTTTGCTATAGTTTTGATTGTTAGTAGAAGTTAAGCACAAACTTTTGCTGTAGCTGCATAAAGCTCGTTTAAGGAAAAAAAAAGTCAGTTGCCACACACAAAAATGGATGCGCATGGAGCATTTTTTGATACTATCATTAATTAGTATGTTCTTATTATTTTCTTAACTAATTAAGCTCTGGGATTAACATGGATCTAATATTTTTCTTAGTCGGGCCACATTATCCCCATACAAAATTTTGTAGCGATTGGCTGATAAATGCAGAATTTTTTTTATGGTCCACTGTTGCCTTAAGGTTGTACCACTTGAAAATCATGTAACTTTTAAACAGCTTTTTTTAAAAAAATAATTGCGCTTAGATACTCGAAAAAATTAAGAATGTTCTCTTTACAAGTTGTATTGTAAATTGTTGCAAACAATGCACTTATATTTGTTTCAAAAATCTGGGGGGGGGGGGTTACACCGCTATATTTCCAAGAACGGGTAACTCCCCGGCAATCTTTATGCTTTTGAATTTTTTCGGAATGCTGCAAGAGACATGCACATTGTAAGAATTACTTGTAATTTTATCACACACATTGCTGTAAAATAATACAGCACCGTGTGTTGTAAATCCACTGCACAACATGTGGATAAACGTAACGCCAACATCACAACGTGTTGTAAATCCACTGCACAGCATGTGGATAAACGTAACGCCAACAGCCAGCATCACAGCGTGTTGGCGTTCGGTTTACCCACACGCTGTGCTGTAAAATAATATATCACTGTGTATTGTAAATCCACTGCGCAGCATGTGGATAAACGTAACGCCAACATCACAACGTGTTGTAAATCCATAACACAACATGTCGATAAACGTAACACCAACATCACAACGTGTTGGCGTTACGTTTACCCACGTGTTGAGCTGTAAAATAATACAATCACTGTGTGTTGTAAATCCACTGCACAGCATGTGGATAAACGTAACGCCAACATCACAACGTGTAGTAAATTCACTGCAAAATATGTTGATAAACGTAACGCCAGCATCACAATGTGTTGTAAATCCACAGCACAACATGTGGATAAACGTAACGCCAACATCACAACGTGTTGGCATTACGTTTACCCACACGTTGTGCTGTAATAATTTTTTTCCAATGCAGCTTGACTGTTAGCTTTAGTCCACGGTGTATCTGAGGAAGAAGTATTAGTCATTTTTTCATGTGCTCAATATCATGGGTTTATTTTTAAAAGCTGCTCAAAAGTCCTGGGACGATAATCGCTCTTGAGGGAGAACTACAGGGTTGTCAACTGTCCCGCGAGAGCCGGGACGCTAAATGTCCAATTTTTTTATTAGAATAAGTAATTTAATAATTTGATAAATTATAATGATGTCAGAAGAAATTTTATTTATTTAGTTTCTTTTATCAGCAATTATGATCTCAGCAGAAGGGATAGCGTAGTTTAGGTTTCTTTTCTAAATGGGTAATATAATTTCAGTAAAAGCGGTTTAATATACCTTACGTTTTTCCCAAATAAATAATTATCCTAATCTTAGAAAATGATATGATTTAATACTTGAAGTTTTTTTTTTTTTTTTTTTAATAAAGGTAAATTATTTGATACCTACTTATAGGCTGTTTTAATAATTTCTTTTTTGAAGTAAAAAACGGTTTGGTTTCGTTTGTGAAACGAGTTAAAGAGTTCATTGAATTTAATTGCTAATGATAGTACTATTTGTTCTGATTATAAAGTAGAGAGATAGAGTACTCCGTAATAATTAATGTTCATTTTTCATTAGTTTGCCCCATTACTTTAACTTCTGTTCACTCTATTGCATGTTTAATAATGCCAAAGTAAAACATAATATTCATTCAAACTATTTAAAATGTAAAAATTAAACCTGGTTTTAATTGTTTTTCTAGCCTTTCTGTAATGAGTAAGCAGGATCTCGTTTTTTTTTAGTCACGTCCCGATTTTTAATCGCGAAAGTCCAGTAAATTCGTGAATAAAAGTTCGCAAGCAATCAGTACTCAGTAAATTCGTTTCATGGTTCACTATAACTAGATTTTTTCTAAATGAGCCCCCAAATTTTTCACTACTCCAGGGTCACAGGCGTAAGTTACTGAGGGCAAGAAGGGGACATGTGTGTGTGTGTGTGTATGGAATCAAGGCCCGATTATGACAGTCCCCTACATGTTATCACTGTATCTGACAACTGCTTCATGTATTTTTTTCTGTGTTCGCATATAAATCTTTGTCATGATTAAATGTATAATCCAACATGATGTATATCCAACATCAGGGGCGTAGCCCCGGGGGGGGGTTAGGGGGGTCATAACCCCCCCATGAGAAATTTTTTGCCATACAAAATGTATGTTCTTCACTACATTATCACACATATGTATACATATATATGAGTTGCACTAGTCGTAACCCCCCCCATGAAAAATTTCTGGCTACGCCCCTGTCCAACATGAAATACTGATATTAGATAAATGAGAATATTTATGAACATTATAAACATATGAAACATCAACATTATGAAATAAACTTTATTAAAAGTGAAGACTTAAAAAATACAACTAAAAGCAAAGCCCGACTTTTTCATACTATTAATAATCGTAATCGGCCAATTTATATGTATGGGTGCCCCATTCTCGATGGGTAGCCACTTAAAAAACTTCAGTGGGTCCGGCAACTGACAGCGTCATCACTTAAAATCTAGCAGCCATCCTAGTGACCCCTTCTTTTTCAGAAATCGTTCATCTGCTGTGGAATTTTTTCTATGGAGAGGTAGAATTAAGAAAAAAAAAAGATTTTAACTATTCGTAACTTGTAAATTCATAGCTGAAAAAAAAATGCCGGAGTAGCCTAGGTAGTCTCGCTGGGTGGCCACTTAAAAATCTTTAGTGGGTCTGGCAATGTACTGCATAATCACTTAAAATCTACCAACCATCCTAGTGACCCCTTCTTTTTCAGAAATCGTTCATCTGCTGTGAAATTTTTTCTATGTAGAGGTAGAATTAAGAAAAAAAAAAAAAAAAGAACTATTTGTGGCAGGTAGATTTTAAGTGGCAACTATTAGTAACTTGTAACTTTATTTGACAATTATTTGCAACTTGTAAATACATAGCGGAAAAAAATAGGCATTTACTACATTGAAAAAAGAAAACTAAATACCGAAAAAATTTAGGTGCCCCTCAAAATCGATGGCCTGGGCATATACCCCTCTTGCTCCTGCGATAATCAGGTGGTGGATTCTGTGGTAGAATTCGCGAATTCCTAACAATGAACAAAGAGCATACGGTACCTGCGACTTCCGGACTTTTTCTCGGACGTCCTAAGTCCATCGTTTCCAGCGCGGGACCGGATAGGAAGAGAAACACGCACCAAGAAAAGTCGCAATTTTTTGCCTAGAATTCTCCTGGAGAAAAAAAAAATGAAAAGTAAAAAAAAAAACTGGGATCCGAAATTTCGCTCCCTTTACGCAACTCGACGTCATGCGGGCCGCCTCCCCCTTTACGCATTTGATATCCGATTTTTGATAGGGTGGCCGTCCCCCCGCTCGCTCCGTCCGTGATTTTTTTTTCCCGGAGATCTGAACGATCATTGGCCGGGCCGCGATGAAAGGACTTTTTTCCCTCAAATTGATTTGAGGAATGGAGGCGTTACTTTTCCCGGTTTTTTTTTTTTTTTCCTTTTCTCTGTTTCTTTTCTTTTCTTTTTAAAGTTCGAGAGGGGTCACGATATTGTTTACACTGTTATCATCGTTTTTATACAATTTTTCGTAGTAATGGTAATAATAATGCAGTTGAACCTCGTTAGTAAGTCACCTGGGTGAGACGTCACTCCCCAAACGTGGCATATCCAGGATTTCAGTTTAACCCTTTAACGCGCAGTGTTCCCGCTCTGGGAACACCCAACTCTGACGTTTTGACTGTTGCCAGTCACGAAGAATAGATTGGATTTCTATAAAAATAGTTGCGGGTGAAGCAGCTCCACGAGAATCCTTTACTTTTTAGAACGTCATTTCCCGTAAAAAATTGTCAAGAGTCTTTTTAACAGCACTGACATCTGCGGAAAAATGGAAGAATGTGAGAACAGCTGGATAGATTGCCCCATGCTGAAAGAAGGACAGCCGTTGCCATCCGCTCGACTTAACGACCCGCAAGAGGGCGGACGATCGAAACGTTCTTCGCGTGCCATAGATCTAGAGACCCTTTTTTGACGACAGCTGGCAGTGCCGGCACAGCCACTGTGCCGGCACTGGCAGCACAGGGGGCTGGGCTACAAATTCTGCTGAACTCGGTTATAGTGAACTCGATTACAGTTACAACTCTCTTATAATGTCAAAATATTCTGTGCCACTTGACTTGCGCATAGAACGACCTGCACACAAGTAATGTAACTCGTTGTAGTCAAATAATTATCAGATCTTTTCAGTAACGTTGTTATGCCGAGTTTAACTGTGTTTCGTACACAGTTAAACTCACTAACAATACTCGTACACTAACAATATATATATTTTTTTTTCATAGCAAGGCAAGAGTTGATACAGAAAGTATAACAAGGAACAAGGACAGAGAGGAATTAAAAAGAATCACCTAAGTAAATGCCTTAGACATTCTCTCGCTCTCCAATATCCGGAGGTCTCGAGGCAGCATCCGCAAGTGTGCACTACAGCCACTCAGATGGGCTCTATTGATATTCTCTCTTATGTCACATAGTGACAAAAAGTTTGGTCATATATTCCGATTCGGTGTAGATGTTACGAATACCGAACGATGTGCAAAATAATTTAAAAATAAAATAAAATTCAGACAATGGAAGACTAGTTTTCTCAATTTTTCCCCTCATGTTTCGTTCTGTTCAGCAATAAAGGATTCAAATACTTGTAGTTGTATAATATACCCAGCAAACGCACACAGGTTCTCTGAACGTCTATTAACGTTCAGAAGACGTTTTTTGAATGTTAATAGACGTTCAGAGAACCTGTGTGTGTTTGCTGGGATAATTGTTATATTACAGTGTTTACCTCGTGTAATAGTCGTCCTCACAGAATAGCCGCACCCCCGCTTTGAATCAGAAAAAAGTCGTCAAAATATTTTCCCCGCATAAAAGCCACAGGCATGTATTTGACCTTCATTTATGCCTATAAAAATATTACTATGAAAAGAAAATTGCCTGTTTCTGTGCATTTTTGAATAAAAGATTATTTAATATACTGCACAGATAAGATGGAAACATTTAGTAAGTTAGTTATTTTATTATAATACCAGTGATGCTTTAGCATTAAACTGTACTATTAATTAGTAGATTCTTTAATATACTGCACAGATAAGATGGAAACATTTAGTAAGTTAGTTATTTTATTATAATACCAGTGATGCTTTAGCATTAAACTGTACTATTAATTAGTAGATTCCCACGCATAATAGTTCATTCATCATGTAAAAATTGGAAAAAAAAAGTGCGACTATTACGCGAGTAAACACGGTATACGTATAATATTATCGATCCTATATTACATCTGTATAATAATATAGTATACGTTCTATAATATCACACTTTGAAAGATAAAGTTGCTTGTGAAATATAACGTCACGACCTATCACCCCAAAGATGTCGGATGCAAAGCATCTGCTTTTTTGCACACATTTCGCGTACTACTGGAAGTCAACATGATCGGGTGCGAGCCATATCTATGTTACATTCAGAGTGCAACACCAGACAAGAAGTAAACATTATTTTTTGTGTCAATAAAATCTACCTCCAAGGGAATCGACCCCTGGACCTCTATAGGCTATGAGTGAACGGCGAACCCACTCGCCATACGGTTCAGCGAAAAAAATTGTTAAATTGTTTGAGAAATAATTAGTGGCCACCACTTCTTCGTTGCCCTAGTGCCTCCACATGTCTAAATCCGGCACTGCAGTTCGATCTTTTTAATACGCCTTTCCACATACGCAACGGCGGTTCGTGGGTTATTTAAATGATGGTTTACAAAATAAATTTCAAAAATGAAAAAAAATACAGATACAACGCACCTTACACGTTAAAATATATCTGCACTTCCACCAAAGCAGGAAAACAATGCATGCAACTGAAAGCAAACAAGTCACCTTTGGTCTTACATTTCGTCACCGAGATAAGTTTTAGCAAAAGTGTTGTCTTGTTTTTTTTTATTTCAATTTTTTTTTCAAAAGATAATATTGAAAATTGCCATTGCTTTAGCTCCGAAACACTTCTTTTACTTCCATCTTAATTATTGACACTATTTAGTAAAATATACTGTAATTAAAAGTGATAAAATAAACTAAATAATAAGAAAAGTAAAAAATGAATTAACAAAACAAACATAACAAACCAAAAGAGAATCCGGAAGAGATAACGGACGAAAAAAATCGTCCCCGAGAGCCCACTGAAAATGCGCGAACGGAGTGATATCAGCAGCGCCTTACTTCTCCCGCAACTCTCTCCGCGTCTTTTCTCAGAGAGCGGTTCAGAAGGCCATGTGGCTGACCGCACGTGCAAGTTACGAAGTACTATGCTGTAATACAAGAGTAAACAAAGTTTTTAACTGGCTGGCTGGCTATGTATGTGTGTCGGTTTGTGACCTCCGATTTCCTTATGCGTGTGCCTTTTGATGGCATAGCGTCGTGACCAACCAAATCTTGTGTACGGCTTCACTACGACATGTCCTAACACACCTCGATTTTTTAGAATTTTTTCGATTTTTTAGAATTTTTTCGATTTTAGAATTTTTTCGATTTTTTAGAAATACGAATCAAAAAATGTTTTATTTTATGTTTTATGCGATTTTTGGCATTTTTTCTCGCATAATACGTAATAACGCCGGTAATTACACTCGCATTAAAACGATAGTTTCATCATCGGATAGAGGAGAAAAGTTTCTTTTAAAAACAATTTGTTCTGGCTGTGTAGCATAATTTGCAGATTTTGGGGAATTTTTTAAAGAAAATTACTTTTGACGATAATTTTCGTAAAATAATTTTAAAACTGCTGTATCTTGAATTCTGCCCGTCATAACTTTTTGATATTTTGTCAAATGAATGAGCATGTATTTCGCCCTATTTTAAAAGAAAAATGGGAGCAAAATGTAAATTAAAAGATTTTTTAAAGAATTTTTAAGTAAATAAAGATTTTGAATTCAGTATCAGCTGCTTACAAATTTCACTATCATATCTTGTGGTTTAGTTGTCTTGGAAACAGTAACAATGAATAGAATTGCCCGTTGAAATAAATAAATAAAACTACATTTAAACAAAACTCCGAGTTTTCGTAAGTGAAATAAATCTACGTCATTTTGATGAAACGAGTTCCAAACCCCTTTCGAAACTCACTCAGAATAACAGACTATCCCAAGCAAAAAATACGCCACACACGAAATAATGGACGATATCAATACGAGGCTATTTCAGTCACCTGTCGATGAAAAGTATACATATGTACCAATCAGATTAAAGGAAGAATCTGTTATTGAAGTTGATTAGTTGAAAGTCACGTGTTGGTCAGTGGCAAGCTATCCTAGCAGTTCCGTTGTTTTTATCAAAGAAAACATATGAAGTACCGTTTTCTTAGAGCTAATTATTAACTATACATATACGCAAGTCGCCAAATTATGAAAAATTGCCATAATTGGCTAATACGCAAGGACGCAAGGTGTTCCATGGGTTTCACATAATTACAAATAGTGCGAAGTTTAAATTTTTATGTTCCAACGAGCATGCAAAAACCAAGCAATGTGTAACTCGGTAACATTCTAACTGATCCAACCTTTGGGTTTTGCTTGTTGAAATTATACCTTTTTCACGAATAAGCCTCATTAGGAGCCGAATGCTTCATACAAAAAGCGAGCGTAGCGAGTCTAGGGGCCTTGGCCCGTAGTGTTAAAAAAAAAAAAAAAAATGTTTCCCTATTTAGAGCGATGTACAGCGACTATTGTACAGAAACTATTGGCCAGAATGCTACAAAATTTGTTTTTTGGCTGGCCAATTCGCATTTTGCAATTTGCATTTTGCAAGTCATGGGAGAGAGATTTCCACGAAGCAGGTTTAGTTCAAAAAATCGCCACCAGATGCCGTTGCACGATGCGGATATGCAAACCCTTTTGCCACGCAAAGGTGTATATAAGGTGTCCTAAAATTGACGCAAGATTTGAATTGAATAGAGAATGCAGTTTTTTCCAATTATATTATTTTTATTCAAACGTAAAATACATAGGGTTACATAGGGAATAGCACATCGGTCAAATGACCGCCATGGCTTTGCTGACGCATACTCACTTCTTTTTTCGAATTTTTCCAGAACCATTTCGAATAAATGGGGCTGAATTTCATTGATGCAGCGTTGAGTCCTCCACATACCCTCCTTCAATGTACGGGTGGGTTTGTTGACATAGACCTTTGATTTCAAATAACCCAAAGAAAGAAATTGAATGGTGATAAATCACATGATCTTTATCATGATTCGTCATCAAAAATCAACATAAATCCAACTTTCATCTTTTTCAAATGTTGGTCAACCATAAAAGTGCGTCGTTCAGTATAGTGGTGCATTTTACTAACCCTAAACTGTCAGCTGTCAAACAGTTTTCCTTTTTTGGTTGCCAACACTAAATTAATTAATTTTCTGTTTACTTCAAATCTTGCGCCAATTTTGGAACACTCTATAGAAAATCTGCTTTACAGTCTGTCCGCTTTCCATCCTGGTGGACAATGGTTGTTTCAGTAAGATCGCGCGTTACTCGTGGAACACTCCTTTACCAAAATGGTGATTCTGCACGTGAGGCTCCGACATTTTTCCGATTTGAATCAGCACTATTTTCTTTCGAGCTCCAACCAGAGATTGATTCCCGCAAGGCCAGAGCCTGATTACCGAATAGGCCCACAAGGCCCGATTCTATAGTAAAAAAAAAAAAAATTTGGGCCTCAAAACTACAATATATACTTGTGGAATGGAATAGGAGTAGGTGTGAAGGGGGACCCCAATGAAGCTTCTGCCTTGGGCCCCCATCTCCGCATATCGGTCCCTAACTCCAACAGGCCTCTCAATTTATCCTCCTTTTTTAAAATTCCTACCTCTATAAATAATAGAGTAAACTGTTCTGCTTCTTCAACAGTTGTTAAATGTTCTTTTTGGATGTTAAGGTTTCGTCTATCAAACCATTAAAATACCAGGCATTATAAATAAAACTTTGATGAAGGTAGGAATTTTAAAAAAAGAGGACCAATTGAGAGGCCTGCTCCAACCCCCGAAATAAGCCACGAGCCGCCACACAGTGTAAACTGATTTTTAAAAATTGAAATGTTCCCTCCTTGGAGAAAATTTTCGGTTCCAGCAACCGGCGAAAAGGGTATCGGCAAAATGAGACTTGAATTTTGACGACCCGAAGCAGGACATTGAGCTATGCACGCTATTACGAAAATAAAATTCCTCTCCAAGCCGGCAGGCGAGAAATCGCTCAACTCACCCACTCTCTTCATTGGCATTCTAAATAATCCAACTTTTTTAAAAAGGTCGTAATGGGGTTCAGATGGGAACATTTCAGAGTCAAGCGTGCTTCTGCTGCTTCCATCGAAATAGTATAGTCGTAAAAATAAGAGTGTGTGTGTGTGGGGGGGGGGAGATGAGGGGTCGTGTTTCCCCGAAGAGAGCAAAAGGACATTATCTACATTGCGTTCAAGCCTTTAAGCAAATTAAATAGATTTGACGACTTGATTCGTAAACGTCGCGAAGAGCAGAGCGAGAACGTTCCTAAGCCGTGTCGTCTGACATTTTGTTTCACAATGTTTAACCCATTGAGGCGCTACCCTTTCCCAATGCAGAAAAAAGGGCAGCCGTTGCCATCGCTCGACTTAACTACCAGCAAGATGGCGGAGGCACAGCCAGCTGTCGTCAAAAAAGGGTCTCTAGATCTGTGGCACGCGATGAACGTTTCGATCGTCCGCCATCTTGCTGGTAGTTAAGTCCAGCGATGGCAACGGCTGCCCTTATTCCAGCATGGGGCAATCTATCCATCTGTTCTTGCATTCTTCCATTTTTCGGCAGATGTCAGTGCTGCTTAAAAAAATCGTGACCATTTTTTTTACGGGAAATGACGTGCTAAAAAGTAAAGGATTCTCGTGGAGCTAGGTCACCCGCGACTATTTTTATAGAAAACCAATCTATTCTTCGTGACTGGCAACAGTCAAAACGTCAGAGTTTGGTGTTCCCAGAGCGGAAGCACTGCGCGTTAAAGGGTTATAGTGTGTAAATCTATAAGTATAGTGAATGTGAAATAAAATAACGTAGACAACAGAACTATACACCTAAATACATGCGTAAGCTATATTTTAGACTAACTGAACATTTACTTTATGTAATCTAAAAATAACAGCGAAATTCCAATGATATCGTTGTCAATTATTAATAGAATTTTTTTTTTAATTTGTTGGTTCATAGGAGCCCACCATGGGCGAGTGGATAAGACACTAAACGTTGTAGAGGGCTAAAGGCCCAGGTTAGAGCCTATGACGCGGCTGTCGGTCTAACGGTCTGGAGTTTTGCACGGTTTTCTCCAGATGTAACGTTAAACCCGTTAAAAATCTCATCCGCCCAAATGCTCGGTCCACAGACTACAGAAATCGTTTTAGGGAGAGAGGGGGGACAAATTCCACTCTTGAAACAGTTTGATTTCCGTTTTTGCTTTCTGCTGCAATTTCATTTGCATCATTAGATAATATGCTAATCCTCTAGGGGCAAGTGTCCTACCTTGCTCTCCGTCCCCCTCTTTTAAGCGTCCATATCTCGTTCTGCTGGAATGATCTTCTGCTGGAACCTTTTGAGGCGCAACTCTTTCCCGATGCTGAAAATGCTGGCTGTGCAGCACAACCAGCTGTTGTCAAAAAAAGGGTCTCTACATCTGTGGCAAGCGATGAACATTTCGATAGTCCGCCATCTTGCTGGTAGTTAAGTCGATCGATGGCAACGGCTGCCCTTTTTTCAGCATTGGGCAATCTATCCAGCTGTTCTGGCATTCTTCCATTTTTCAGCAGATGTCAGTGCTGTTAAAAATAATCGTGACATTTTTTTTTTTTACGGGAAATGACGTGCTAAAAAGTAAAGGATTCTCGTGGAGCTATGTCACCCGCAACTTTTTTTTATGGAAATCCAATCTGTTCTTCGTGACTGCCAACAGTCAAAACGCCAGAATTTGGTGTTCCCAGAGCGGGAACACTGCGCGTTAAAGGGTTAAGTCCTTTCTCGGATTCCTATGAACAATAGATACTTAGACATCGAACTCTTTTCAAAGCGTGAAAAATACAGTGAAACTTCTATCAACGGCCACCTCTATTAAGCAACACCCTCCTCCAACGAACATTTTTTCAGGCACCAATTTTTTATCGCATCTACCAAATGTTAAAAGATCCTCTAGAAGAGACCACACAGCCCTCTTTAAGCAACCAGAACCGATTCCCTCACCGAAAACTTTCTTGCATTTTTCCGGAAGTAAAGCAAACAAAAACCGCATAACAAACTAGCAAATCGACAGCAGGTGAAAGTACACGTACACATCACGTGCAAATGTTGTAGATTAGCGAAGAAACATGTCTAAGAAACGGGTGATTTTACCGTGCGAGCTGCGCATCGATGTGACCGAGTCACTCGAAAAAGGAAATTCGGAAAGGAGATTGACGGTTATTTTTGGATGTGGGAAAACGCAAATAGCAAATTTTAAAGCAAATACATTTTATTATGTGAAATTCAGAATGCATGAAGACTATCATGATAAATGCTCTTTTGCCCACTGTAAAAAATAAAGTAGAAAGAGATGTACACCCTCCAAAAAAAGTATTCGAGTAAGAGATAAATTTCCCATTGTAGATTTGAGAATAATAATTGAGTTTTTGTAAAACGTACACCTTGACAGAAATATGGAAAGTTATATTTATACATAGCCTAATTCATATTCTACATTCTTTCGTATATAAATAATTTTTAATATGCGAAACCAACGTAGGAAATTTATCTCTTACTCGAATACTTTCTTTGGAGGGTGTACTCTCGAACAGAAGAAAAAAATAGAACAATCTGAAATTTCTAAATATTTTATTAAAATTAAAATTTAAAAATTTGTTTGCGTAATTACTTATGCATTAGTGTGCATTTTCATAAATAACAAAACAAACAATATTTTTTAGCTTTCTTTTTTCATTGGCTGACATTTCTTTGAGCGACCACCTCTCTTAACGACCGTTTTTTCACGGAACGGAGGGTGGTCGCAAAGTGCGAGTTTTATGACAAGTCCCTACACTAACACAGTCGCTGGTTCTCACGGCTCGTGAACCAAAATGTCAGACGATTCAGCTGCCCCTTTTATAGCGGACAAACAGTCTGTGTGTCCATTCGTCGCACCTCATGCATAATGCATGCATGCATGGCTTCGGTCATAAACGAGGCGGGAAATAAGGAATTAAGGCGGCCGGTCACGGCAAGGGGAGGGCGCGCTGGGCCCCCCCCTTGGTGGCGTCTTAGCTTACGTGAACTGTCGATAACAATTTGCATTTGCGTAATCGAGTCATCAGGAAGATTAAAAATAAATAAGGCGCTTCGAAATGAAAGTAGAAGAAACTTATGGATTTTAAAGCTAACAGCTCCTGTTGGATTATGGAATGAGGATTTCAGCTTGTGTTTGACGGGAGGTCGATTGGGTAACTCGTGGTAGCCCTGTGGTTAAGGAGAATCCTTTTTCACGAACACTTGCGAAGTCACGAACTATTTGAGTGGCCTCGAATACATAACCATAGACCATTTCCCGTATTATTTTAGTGGTTAAAAACAAACGTCGACTGTATTATGTTTCTATTTGATGCACTTAATAAAGTTTTTCGTGAGTAGGGTTGCCAACCGTTCCGCGAGAGCCAGGGCGTCCCATTTGCAGGGCTTTAGAGGACATGCAGGTCCCGCGAAAGGTGTGTTCGGGACGCTAGAGATGAGACGGGCTCAGCCCGAGCCCGAAAGCCCGAGCCCGAGCCCGGGCCCGACTCGGGCTCGGGCTCTGTAATTCACGATTGCGTTAGGGCTCGGGTTCATGAAAAATTTCTCCTTTGTTGAACATACTCCTTGAAACAGATTTTAAAAAGTGATTCATGGGATAAATAGACGCACTTATTTAAAAAAACAGCGGCACGGGGGACTAGAAGGTGTGTGGAGCTCCAAAATTTATTGTATCCTATTAATGAAGTAGTTAATTTTATTTGTCTTTAGCTGAAATTTCGGGCTCGGGTGGGCTCGGGCTCCAACTTTAATAATATTGCTCGGGCTAGGGCGGGCTCGGATTAAAAGTCCTCGGGCTCGGGCGGGCTCGGGCTTCAAAAAATGAGCCCGAACTCATCTCTACGGGACGCCCAATGTTCCGTTTTTGGAATAGAATAAGTAATTTAACCCATTCGTGCCTGGATATTTTTGCGACTTTCTTCGATTTTTGCTAACGCCAGCAGTAATGGATAAATTTCTGATGTCAACTTTTTGAACAAGGGATGATTTCATTTAAAATCATTATGTATAAAAATTGAAATGTCAACATCCTACTTGGCCATATTAAAATATTTTGTATAATTGAAGTTCAATACTCGCGAACAAAGGCTAGGAAAAATAAATAACGTTTTCGACTGATAGCGAAAATGCCGCCCCAAAAAAGGGACGCTAGGCATAAATGGGTTAATAATTTGATACTCAGAAGAGATTTTAAACATTAAAGTTTTTTTTCCTAAGATCTCAGCAAAAGGAATTTTATACTTTAAGTTTCTTTTCCAAATAAGTAATATTACGGTTACAGTGAAAGTGGTTTCTATCTTAAGTTTCTCTCTCTTTTTTTTTTTTTTTTTTTTTTTTTTCTTTCAAATAAATAATTATCCTAATCTTGGTAGAAGATATGATTTAATACATGAAATTTCTTTTGTAAAGATTAGGAGGAGTTTACTTAGAGGTTGTTTTAGTTATTTCTTACATGCAAAAGTAAAAGGGTTATTTTAATGTTCCTGAAAAGAAGTAAAAAGTTCATTGAATTTAATTGTAAATGATAGTAATGTTTGTTCTGATTATAAAGAAGAGAAATTGAAGACTCCACAATGATTGATCTTAATTTTTCATTCGTTTGCCCGATTGTTTCAACTTTTGTGAAATATGTTGTATGCATAATTATGTCAAAATAAAACATAATATTCAATAAAACTATTTAAAATGCAAAGTTAAATCTGGTTTTAATTGTTTTGCTCGCCTGCCTGTGATTAGTAATAAGCTGGACCCCGCTTTTTTTTTAGTTATGTCCCGAAATTTTTATCACGAAAGGCCCGTAAATCCGTGAATAAAAATCGCATGCCTATTCGCAAGTGTAAGTCTTGACAATGGCTGAAAATATAGGCTAAAAAAGAAACATATTTTACTAGCCATCCATCTGTATTTTTTATTAAAAAATAGCAAATCATTTTACCTCTACCATTTCCAGCCATTTATTGCCATTTTTAAAAAACGAGGATTAATGATTGATGTTAACCCTTTATCTACCGAATTAAGAAATGTCAAGAATATCACCTTGAATCTATTTCTTCTCTCTTTCTCTAGTTAGGAAATGAATTATCAGTACTGATTCATGTAATAAAGAAGAAAATTACGAAAAAATTAATAAGCTATACGTTGGACGACTGGTTTCATAAACAGTTAACGAGTCTTTTTCAAAAGAGTATAGGATCCACCCATCTGAAGGAGTCCAGTCAAACTTGGATGGACACACTTTCAGAAAATCTGATCTTTTAATCATAAAGCAGACGTCTGAAAATTCACAAATGCTCTTTTTGGGGAGGAGAGGGCTGGACAGGATCAGAAAGTGAGCTGAAAGCTGTCTATTTAAAACAACCTACTTTGATAGAACATGCAATGGTGGTGTAAGCTGATTCAATGAAGTATTGGGTCGTGATTTTTTCTAAGGAATGATTACAATGAACGGGTTTTTCTATTTTACAATTTTAATTTAACCATACTTCTAAGCACCGTCAGTATATAAAGGGTTAAGCTCAATCTAGTTTTTCCTATATGAATAACTAGAAATACTTTTATAAAAAAATGACATGGCAATACTTTATAAAAAGAGTATTAATTATAACAAAATATGGATGTCAAAACATCGAAAATATTTATCTTGCGATATCTGCATACATATACTCTTTTTTTTAGTACATTGATTCTTCAAAGAAACGGTTACAATTATTATATTTTTCTTTCTTCTTTTTTCAATTTTAATTTAACGGTACTCCTAAGTACCCTCAGCAGATAAAGGGTTAAAATGGGCCTGTCCAAATGTGATTAGGCTATATTAAGAAAGTTCAGTGTGATCGAAACTATTAAGATATGTTACTTAATATGGCTATACATATGTTCTATAAATGTATAAAACTACTAGCTGACCCGGCAAACGTTGTTTTGCCATATAAATTATTCCTAGGATTATTTTAGTAGAAAGAAATGACTAACTTATTGTAAGTGTGTGAGGATGTGGTATATGAGTGGAAGAGGCATGGAGCGCTGTGAACAATGCTGGAATATAAAAATAACACAATACCAAACATTTATATTTTTAATTCATTGTAATTTATTCTTTACATTTATATATATTGCTAATTACAATAATTTTACTAAAAAATAATATCAATCCCTTAACGGAATAGAGTGAACAATATTTTTAGCTAACACAAACAAACTGCATGGTTTGCCCACTCGAGATCATGCCACGTATAATTGTCCGTGTGAAAAGCATGGCGTGCTCAAATCTAAGCCACAAACAAACATAGTTTGGCCTTGAGACTTATTCATAGTCATTCCATAAAAAATTTTGTCCAAAAAAAAAAATAATAATAAAAGGATGAAAATCTGAAACATTTTCAGATTTTAAATACGCACTGTAGAGCTATATATTAAAATCGTATCATAATTTATGCATCGTCCCTATTTTTCTCTCATATTCCATTAAGTTGGAAAGTGTATATTATTCATGACTGTGCTGTATTTTTTTTTCTTGTTTCGTAAAACCCATCTTTGGAATCGAAATCTATCTTAAAATCGTCTACTAAAACTATTTTACAATATTCGCCAAGTATATTACAACTACACTTCATCGTTCTATATATTGTTTCGAATGCGCATCATAATACATGCGTATACCATGTATGTCTTTCTTGGGTTGATTCCTACTTTAACGCCTCGACTCTCGCCAAGGTGGCGATTATTATTAAACATATGCAGTTACAATGACAATTTTTTGCATTTATGTGGCAATCATAATTTAGAATTAAAATGGCGATTTGGAACAACATGTAAGCACAGCATGCCGTTACATTTTTATTTATTTTGGATTGCCAATTAATGTAGTTGTAATAATAAAGTGTCTTCAAATTCCTTAACTGGTGCGTTTATCGCTAATTTGTTTACTTTAGTTTTCATCTAGTTCTTTTGGGAGCGCCGAAACGGTACGTACGTATTATGCCGGCGGTCACTTCCGCCAAACTACTTTTTCGTCAAATTTGCTGGCAAACTATTGCCAATCGTATTCCGAACCATCAACAATTTCATGTGCCCGGCATTTATCTTGGTGAAAATTGCTTGTCTTAGAGGACCGCCGGGATAATACTTAAGTACCGTTGAAACTTTTGCATTACTCCCAGAGACCCATGACTGCAAAGCTCGCCAAAGTACGGGGATTTTTTAGGTTAGTGAGAGTGGGGGCGTTAAAATAGGAATCAACTCTTTCTTGTACCATAAAACACATCTTTGGAATCGAAATCTACCTTAAAATCGCCTACTGAAACTGTTTTACAATCTTCGCCAGGCATATTCCTCCTATAGACATATTCCAACTATGCCGCAAAGACATGAAATGGGAATTATAATCCATGAGTGTACAGTGTTTTCCTTTCTTGTTCCACAAAGCACTTCTTCAAAATAGAAATCAATATTAAAATCGCCTAATAAAACTGTGTTACAATATACGCCAGGCGTTTTCTAACTATACTCGAAATATATTTATAATAAATTGTCACGTTTTGGCTCCCCATTTAGCGATTCATTATCAAAAATTGCAAATCCTTGTGCGACTTTCAACATTTTATTAACGCCCCCCCCCCTCTCCATGTTATCTGGCAAACACATTTGAAAAGGGACTCGATGCGCTAATGCCTAGACAAAAATCCTGATGGAACTTATTAGCACTCTGGTGCTAAAAATTTTGAGGTGGACCGCCCTTGTGATTTAGGGGTATGAGACAAAATCATATTCGCAGACCTAACGAATATACATATAAAATTTCCATAAAATCGGTTGAGCCGTTTTGGAGGAGTATGGTAACTAACACTGTGACATGAGAATTTTATTTATTAGATATACCCAGGCGCGGATCCAAGGGGAGGGCGGTGGGGGTGATCGCCCCCTCCTGGGCGAAGTTCAAAAATCTGTTATAATCTGTTAAAATATATTATGAAAGTATAATGAAAATTATGTAGCCTTTTTCTAAGGGGTGTATGTTGGGTACTACTCCCTGTACTTTTTAATCCTAGCTCACAAATAGATTTATTAATAATAAAATTAATTATATTAATTGGTTATAATTAATTATATTAATTAATTATAAAATGATTTTGTGCACTCTACCGTCCTGTTTCAGGTACAAAATCGCCCCCTCCTTGAGTAATTTCTAGATCCGCCCCTGGATATACCCAATATGAGTTCAATCGAATGTACCGTTTAAACGCTAGAACACTTTCAAGAATTTCCCCCCCATTAGCCATAATGTAAAAGAAATCTTTGTAGTAGCCCAGTAGAAAAACTATAAGTTCTATACACATCAAAATCAATGTCGGTCTTACGATGGTGGTTTATAACATATATACCCAATTTGAGCTCAATCGAATGCCCCGTTTAGGAGCTATCGTGTTCACTCACACACACACACACACACACACACACACACACACACACACACACACACACAAACATACATCTCGTAAAAATAGCATAAATGAATTCAGAAGACCTCAAAACGTGTTAATACATCAAAATCTCGAAGTCGAATTTTTTCATGATTACAATACTTTCCTTACAGGGTACATGTTCGGAAAGAAAAAAGGATGAAAATCTGAAACACTTTCAGGTTTTAAATACACACTATAGTGCTATATATATTATATATATATTAAAATCGTATCATTAGTTCTACGTTGTCCCTATTTTTCTTACTTATTCCATTAAGTTTCAAAAGTGTATCATTATTCATGACTGTGCTGTATTTTTCTTGCTTGTTTCGTAAAACCCATCTTTGGAATCGAAATCTATCTTAAAATCGCCTACTAAAACTATTTTACAATCTTCGCCAAGTATATTACAAATATACTTCATCGTTTTATATATTGTTTCGAATGTGCATCATAATCCATGAATGTACCGGTTTGTCTTTCTTGGGTTGATTCCTACTTTAACGCTTCGACTCTAGCCAAGGTGGCGATCATTAAACATATGCAGCTACCATGACGATTTTTTGCATTAATGTGGCAATCGTAATTTAGAAATAAAATGGCGATTTGGAACAACATGTAAGTAAAGCATGCCGTTACATTTTTATTTATTTTGAATTGCCAATTAATGTAGTTTTAATAATTAAGTGTCTTCAGATTCCTTAACTGGTGCGTTTATCGCTAGTTTGTTTACTTTAGTTTTCATCTGGTTCTTTTGGGAGCGTTGAAACGGTACTTACCGTATCGTACAATCGTATTCCAAACCATCAACAATTTCTTGTGCCCGGCATTTATCTTGGTGAAAAATTGCTTGTCTTGCCGGACCGCCGGGATAATACGTAAGTACCGTTAAAACTTGTGCATAACTCCCAGAGACCCATGACTGCAAAGCTCGCCAAAGTACGGGGATTTTTTAGGTTGGCGAGAGTGGGCATGTTAAAATAGGAATCAACTCTTTCTTGTACCATAAAACGCATCTTTGGAATCGAAATCTATCTTAAAATCGCCTACTGAAAATGTTTTACAATCTTCGCCAGGCATATTCTTCCTGTAGGCATATTCCAACTATACCGCAAAGACATTTTAAATGCTGTTTGGAATGGGCATCCTAATCCATGAGTGTACCGTGTTTTCCTTTCTTGTTCCACAGAGAACTTCTTCGGAATAGAAATCTATATTAAAATCGCCTAATAAAACTCCTTTACAATATACGCTAGGCGTTTTCTAACTATACGCGAAATATATTTATAATAAATTGTCGCGTTTTGGCACCACATTTAGCGATCAATTATCAAAAATTGCAAACCTTGTGCGACTTTCAACATTTTATTAACTTTCCCCCCCCCCTCTCCACATTATCTGGCAAACACATTTGAAAAGTGATTCGACACGCTAATGTCTACACAGAAATCCTGATTGAAATGAATAGCACTCGGGGGCTAAACATTTTGGGGTGGACCGCCCTTATAACTTAGGGGTATGAGACATAGTTAAAAACCTATTCTCAGACCTAACGAATATACATAGAAAATTTCATTAAAATTGGTCGAGTGGTTTCGGAGGAGTTAGGTGACTAACACTGGGACAGGAGAATTTTATATATTAGACTAGCTGACCCGGCAAACGTTGTTTTGCCATATAAATTATTCCTAGGATTATTTTAGTAGAAAGAAATGACTAACTTATTGTAAGTGTGTGAGGATGTGGTATATGAGTAGAAGAGGCATGGAGCGCTGTGAACCATGCTGGAATATAAAAATAACTCAATACCAAACATTTATATTTTTAATTCATTGTAATTTATTCTTTACATTTATATATATCGCTAATTACAATAATTTTACTAAAAAATAATATCAATCCCTTAACGGAATACAGTGAACAATATTTTTAGCTAACACAAACAAACTGCATGGTTTGCCCACTCGAGATCATGCCACGTATAATTGTCCGTGTGAAAAACATGGCGTGCTCAAATCTAAGCCACAAACAAACATAGTTTGGCCTTGAGACTTATTCATAGTCATTCCATAAAAAATTTTGTCAAAAAAAAAAAAAAATAAAAGGATGAAAATCTGAAACATTTTCAGATTTTAAATACGCACTATAGTGCTATATATTAAAATCGTATCATAATTTATGCGTCGTCCCTATTTTTCTCTCATATTCCATTAAGTTGGAAAGTGTATATTATTCATGACTATGCTGTAATTTTTTTTCTTGTTTCGTAAAACCCATCTTTGGAATCGAAATCTATCTTAAAATCGTCTACTAAAACTATTTTACAATATTCGCCAAGTATATTACAACTACACTTCATCGTTCTATATATTGTTTCGAATGTGCATCATAATGCATGCGTATACCATGTATGTCTTTCTTGGGTTGATTCCTACTTTAACGCCTCGACTCTCGCCAAGGTGGCGATCATTAAACATATGCAGTTACGATGACAATTTTTTGCATTTATGTGGCAATCATAATTTAGAATTAAAATGGCGATTTGGAACAACATGTAAGCACAGCATGCCGTTACATTTTTATTTATTTTGGATTGCCAATTAATGTAGTTGTAATAATAAAGTGTCTTCAAATTCCTTAATTGGTGCGTTTATCGCTAATTTGTTTACTTTAGTTTTCATCTAGTTCTATTGGGAGCGCCGAAACGGTACGTACGTATTATGCCGGCGGTCACTTCCGCCAAACTACTTTTTCGTCAAATTTGCTGGCAAACTATTGTCAATCGTATCCAAACCATCAACAATTTCATGTGCCCGGCATTTATCTTGGTGAAAATTACTTGTCTTGGAGGACCGCCGGGATAATACGTAAGTACCGTTGAAACTTGTGCATTACTCCCAAGACTGCAAAGCTCGCCAAAGTACGGGGATTTTTTAGGTTTGCGAAAGTGGGGGGCGTTAAAATAGGAATCAACTCTTTCTTGTACCATAAAACAAATCTTTGGAATCGAAATCTATCTTAAAATCGCCTACTGAAACTGTTTTACAATCTTCGCGAGGCATATTGGTCCTATAGGCATATTCCAACTATGCCGCAAAGACATGAAATGGGAATCATAATCCATGAGTGTAGAGTGCTTTCCTTTCCTTTCCAGTGCTTTGTTCCACAAAGCACTTCTTCAGAATAGAAATCAATATTAAAATCGCCTAATAAAACTGTGTTACAATATACGCCAGGCGTTTTCTAACTATACTCGTAATATATTTATAATAAATTGTCACGTTTTGGCTCCCCATTTAGCGATCCATTATCAAAAATTGCAAATCCTTGTGCGACTTTCAATATTTTATTAACGCCCCCCCCCCCCTCTCCACGTTATCTGCAAACACATTTAAAAAGGGACTCGATGCGCTAATGCCTAGACAAAAATCCTGATTGAACCTATTAGCACTCTGGTGCTAAAAATTTTGAGGTGGACCGCCCTTGTGACTTAGGGGTATGAGACAAAATCATATTAGCAGACCTAACGAATATACATATAAAATTTCTTTAAAATCGGTCGAGCCGTTTTGGAGGAGTATGGTAACTAACACTGTGACATGAGAATTTTATTTATTAGATATACCCAATATGAGTTCAATCGAATGTACCGTTTAAACGCTAGAGCACTTTCAAGAATTCCCCCCCCCCATAAGCCATAATGTAAAAGAAATCTTTGTAGTAGCCCAGTAGAAAAACTATAAGTTCTATACACATCAAAATCATTGTCGGTCTTACGATGGTGGTTTATAACATATATACCCAATTTGAGCTCAATCGAATGTCCCGTTTAGGAGCTATCGTGTTCACTCACATACACACAAACACACACAAAAACGCACGCGCACGCACACGCACACACACACACACACACACACACACACACACACACACACACACACACACACACACACATACATCTCGTAAAAATAGCATAAATGAATTCAGAAGACCTTAAAACGTGTTAATACATCAAAATCTCGAAGTCGAATTTTTTCATGATTACAGTACTTTCCTTACAGGGTACATGTTCGGAAAGAAAAAAGGATGAAAATCTGAAACACTTTCAGGTTTTAAATACACACTATAGTTCTATATATTAAAATCGTATCATTAGTTATCCCTATTTTTCTTACTTATTCCATTAAGTTTCAAAAGTGTATCATTATTCATGACTGTGCTGTATTTTTCTTGCTTGTTTCGTAAAACCCATCTTTGGAATCGAAATCTATCTTAAAATCGCCTACTACAACTATTTTACAATCTTCGCCCAGTATATTACAAATATACTTCATCGTTTTATATATTGTTTCGAATGTGCATCATAATCCATGAATGTACCGGTTTGTCTTTCTTGGGTTGATTCCTACTTTAACGCCTCGACTCTCGCCAAGGTGGCGATCATTAAACATATGCAGTTACCATGACGATTTTTTGCATTAATGTGGCAATCGTAATTTAGAAATAAAATGGCGATTTGGAACAACATGTAAGTAAAGCATGCCGTTACATTTTTATTTATTTTGAATTGCCAATTAATGTAGTTTTAATAATTAAGTGTCTTCAGAATCCTTAACTGGTGCGTTTATCGCTAGTTTGTGTACTTTAGTTTTCATCTGGTTCTTTTGGGAGCGTTGAAACGGTACTTACCGTATCGTACAATCGTATTCCAAACCATCAACAATTTCTTGTGCCCGGCATTTATCTTGGTGAAAAATTGCTTGTCTTGCCGGACCACCGGGATAATACGTAAGTACCGTTAAAACTTGTGCATAACTCCCAGAGACCCATGACTGCAAAGCTCGCCAAAGTACGGGGATTTTTTAGGTTGGCGAGAGTGGGGATGTTAAAATAGGAATCAACTCTTTCTTGTACCATAAAACGCATCTTTGGAATCGAAATCTATCTTAAAATCGCCTACTGAAATTTTTTTACAATCTTCGCCAGGCATATTCTTCCTGTAGGCATATTCCAACTATACCGCAAAGACGTTTTAAATGCTGTTTGGAATGGGCATCATAATCCACGAGTGTACCGTGTTTTCCTTTCTTGTTCCACAGAGAACTTCTTCGGAATAGAAATCTATATTAAAATCGCCTAATAAAACTCTTTTACAATATACGCCAGGCGTTTCCTAACTATACGCGAAATATATTTATAATAAATTGTCGGGTTTTGGCACCACATTTAGCGATCCATTATCAAAAATTGCAAACCTTGTGCGACTTTCAACATTTTATTAACTTCCCTCCCCCCTCTCCACATTATCTGGCAAACAGATTTGAAAAGTGATTCGACACGCTAATGTCTACACAGAAATCCTGATTGAAATGAATAGCACTCGGGGGCTAAACATTTTGGGGTGGACCGCCCTTATGACTTAGGGGTATGAGACATAGTTAAAAACCTATTCTATGACCTAACGAATATACATAGAAAATTTCATTAAAATTGGTCGAGTGGTTTCGGAGGAGTTAGGTGACTAACACTGGGACAGGAGAATTTTATATATTAGATATATGTTTATACATATTATAGATTGGCAATTTTACTGAGTGTTTAAGGTAAACGGTTTATCATATGTTATTTTGAATTTTAAGCCACATAATATATTCGAAATATTTTTCTAGTTTGTATTATTTATAGTAATTAAAATATGACACTCTGGGTAGGACTGGAGTCGGGGACTCCCTAGGGCCGGGCCCTTGATCCAGAGGTCCGCCCACCCCCACCATTGTGGAGAGGGGGGGCCATTTTTTGTTGGATAAATTCCAACAACAACAGAATAAGCTGTACAGAGTCAACACAAGTCCGAAAAATAACTACTTTCATAACTGATTCGAACTCACAAACAAACGATTGGGAAGGGTGGGGGGGGAGTGGGGTGATTGGACATTCTAAAAATCTGTGATCCACATCAGACGGGACTGTAGAAGGCGTCAGCGAAATTAGGGCAATTTCGCTAAAGACGGGGGGGAAAGGGCGCATCTGCATGCGCCCCGGTGATGGAGAGAGAGCGAGGGAACCCAGGTGCACGGGGGATTATGGGAAAAGAGAGAGACGACGTCATGCAAATGAAAACAGGGGAGCAGCGAATCCACCCCCCCTTCTATCCCCCTCCGCCGCGGAAATCTGTCCGTCAAACCACTGGATCATCCGCGAGGGACCGTCGCTGGATTGGATCCTGAAAGCTTGGGTGGACGACCCACTGAGGGGGCTATGGGGGCTCTAGCCCCCCCCCTAAAGAGGGAAAGTTAGAAGGGAAAAGAATTAAAAAATGAAAACTGACCCTAATGAATTAAATTTTTTCTTTTTAAAAATTGTCTTAATTATTTCTAAAGTACTTTTTACAAGGGGCATTCTAAAAAGTAAGTTACACTCGAAAAGTGTAGGTCAAAAAGCACTTCATTGAGGAGTGCGCTAGAATACAATATGACACACATACAGCACATAATTTCTCTGCATAATCTACCAGTCGCTGCAGATATTTGTCGGAACGTTCCGCCAATCGTTCGATGCCTTGGCGAAAAAAATATCGCTCCTTGGCCCCGGAGCTAGCTTAGAACAGTTGCCTGAACCTGGCCATCGTTGGAAAATTGTCTTCCACCCAAACGCTTTTCCCGAACACGTGAAAGTCGCAGGGCGCCAGGTCGGGACTGTACGGTGGTGGATGCTGCCAGACCTCCCATCCAAAGCTGCGAACCATTTCACGATGGCTGGAAGTGACACTGCGTGTGGTCCGTATACTGTCGGTATTTCACGATGAATCTCTGTACTCGTGAAACGTTTTGCCCACAAAAAAAAAGCGTACTGCCCTGCGTACTTCAACGTTGGAGGAAGCTTCCAGTTTACACGCCATTTCCTTCGCGTACTACGCACCAACGGTTGTCACTATCCGAATGAAATTGCTACCATTGGGAGCCGTAGAACTGAACTATCGCATGTGCAAGCTTCGGTCTTGTATCACAGTGGAAGAACAAGTGTAACTCACTTTTTGAATGCCCCTTGCACAAGAAAAGAAAATGAAATTAGTTTTTAAATAAATACTTACGTTTAGTGTACGAAACACAGTTGAACTCGGTTTCAACGACACTGAAAAGATCAGATAATTATCTGACAATAACGAGTTATATTGCTTGCGCGGATGTTGTGGTATGGGCAAGTCAGGTGGCACAGAATATTTCGACGTTATATGAGAGTTATAGCTATAATCGAGTTCACTATAACCGAGTTCAGCAGAATTTGCAGCCCAGCCCCCTAAACTAAAATCCTGTGTGCGTCACTGGTGGACGATCCTATCTGCATCCGGATATCCCTTTGAAGCGCAACCATTTTCCAATGCCGAAAAAAGTGCAGCTGTTGCCATCGCTCAATTTAACTACCAGCAGCATGGAGGCAGGTCTAATTGCCCATCGCGTTGCCACAGAGCTCGACAATATTTCTGACGCAGTTAGCCATACCGCAGTGGATCACAGCCGGTTGTGTCAAAAATGTTATAGCTTTGTCGCACGTGGTTTGATTCTGTGGAAATTCCCGGTAACGACCACTCCAAGATGCAATGATTTCCTCTGGATGAAACATTGATGTAAGAGGGAATGTTTCCAGCGAAACAAAATCGTTCGAATGCGAAAAGTTTCTGCACGTTTCCAGAAGAGCGTGGAATTCGATTTCGGTATATTCATTTATTTATTTGCCAGGAGAGGACAGCTCACGTCGCTGAACGTGTCGGTTAGAGCTACGTACGTCCTTCACCGGAGTTTCCCACCCCAATTTGGATGATCCTCATCAGAAGGTGGAGGACTTCTGATTATTGGCACCATTCGGAAACTGCTAGCGACCGCCGAGAGGACTTTCGGAACCACGGATTTGACGTGCACGAACACCGCATGTACACGGTGGTATGCCCCGGTACCGAAGCCGCCACCTTCCGGTTACGAGTCAATGCTTTAACCATTGGGCTACCACGGCCCGTGATTTCGGTATATAAGAAAAGTTAAGGATATTTATTTTAGGCGGACGAAGATTAAATACAGGGGGATTCTAAACTCTTGGGCAAAACTTTAAGGGGTGATAGGGCACACAATAAGGAATCGTAATCACATAGCAATCTGGGGTGAAAAACGAAGTTTTAACTTACCCGGTAATAATCACTTTTGGAAAAGCATTGAAGTGTCCGTCTAATTTCTTAACCAATTTTCATAAACAATAGGCTCGCCTCCGAAAATTTCATCCATGAAATAAAATAGAATTTTTAAACAATCAATTTTAGTCTTCTGTTTTCGGGGAAAAATACATTAGTTTCTGACGAACAAGGGTCGGAAAGTGCACTGTTGTTTCGGCACTTTTATCCAAAGTGATTATTAACAGCTACACGAAGACGACGTTGCCGACCACACATTGCTATGGGATTCTGATGCCTTATTATGTGCCCTATCACCCCTTAAAGTTTTGCCCAAGAGTTTTGATTCACCCTGTATATTGAGTGATTGATTTTGATGTGAATAGGACTTATAGCTTTCTACAGGACAACGAGAAAGATTTCTTTTACATTATGGCCTATGGGAGGAAATTCTTGAAAGTGCGCTATCGTTTAAACGGTACATTTGATTCAGCTCAAATTGGGTATACATGTTATAAATCACCATCGTAAGACCGGTATTGATTTTGATGTGTATAGCACTGATAGTTTTTCTACAGGGCTACGACAAAGATTTCTCTTACATTATGGAATATGGGGAGAAATTATTGAAAGTGAGCTGGCTTTTAAACGATTGAGCTTCAGTTTGGTATACATGTTTGAATTATTCATCGATTTAAAATTTATTTAAATGCTTGGTAATGATCTTAATCGTAAGTGTTCGGAAAGTCCAGTGGAGTCACTCCAGATTTTTTTATTATTGTAATTTTTAAAATTTATTCATTTATTATGCTTATTTATGTTATTTCTCTGTATATAATTTTAGGCCGGATATTTGTAATATCCGCTTACTGCCGATTATCCGGATATTGGCCGGATGCAGTATGTTTGCCGGATATCCGTTGCATCCCTAATATATATATATATTATAGAATGAATTTACATTTAAGAAAAAAATTTTAATTTAGATATTTTAAATCGAAATTTTAAAAAAATCTCACTTTTTCCCTTATATTTCTGTTAAAATTTTCAAAAGTTTTTCTCTCTCACTTTTAATTTTAATTAGTTCTATAGATACTGACACCCGTTATAACTACACAAAGTTTCAGGAAGATATGAATCATAGAGATTTCGTTATCTTACGGATAGTTAGTTCACAAATAATTCGTTTTCAGAAAACGCAGTTTAAAGTGACTTTATTGTGTTCAAATATATAACACTCGTAAAACCTTGTATGTGTATCTCCGGTTCTAGTTGGAATAATTGCATAAAATCGGGGTCAAAATGCTCAGAAATAACTAAGGTTTCAAATGAAATTTATATTGAAAAATCGATTTTTTGAACCCTTAATGACCTATGACCCCTCAGCAAAGTGTAATCTTTTGTATATGCAATACTCAACTTTTTTTATTTACTTTCAAAATATAATTTTAAAAATATCTGGACTGAGACTCTACTCGGATTTCTGAACACATGATCTTTAACCAGGCGTTTCAATAAATTAGATTCAACCCACGCGGATGTAGTGTTCAGAGACTAGTGCACTTCAAATAATTTGAGCATGTAGGCTGCAGTGTATAAGAATACTTTTTTGTAGCCCTGCAAAAAACTGTAAACCCTACGCACACCAAAATCTATCTGGTTTATAAGACAGTAACATTGAATATGCCTGACTAATTTGAGCTCTATCAAATGCACCCAACAGACGCAAGTGCAGTTTCAGGAATTTGCGTCTGAAGGCTGAAATGTATAAGAATTCTTTTTTACAGCTCTGTATAAAAAATATAAAACCTACAGACACAAAAATCAATACAGATTGTGATGATGGCTTATAATATACTTACCGAACTTGAACGTATTCGAATGCACCATTTAGGCACTAGTACACTTTAAATGATCTGTGTTCAAGGCCGAAAAGCATGAGAAAACGTTTTAGTAGCCCTGTTAAAAACTATGATTCCTATACACACCAGGTACAATGACAGTCGTGCGAGTGTGATCTATAGTATGTATACCAAGTTTGAGCCTGAGTGAGACCGAATGCGCCGTTTAGTAACTATTCGTGTTCACACACACTCACACACATGCATACATCATCGTGAAAACAGCGTCAGGGAAATCAGAAGACCCCCAAAACGTGTCAATACGCCAAAATCTCAAAGTCGATTTTTTTTTTATGATTACAATACTTTCCTTATACGATACATGATCGGAAAGTAATAGAAAATTCATGTCATTTTTTGCATTTATGTCGAAATGGGTTTTAGTCATTTAAGAAAATGACTAAGAGAGGTTTAGACATTTTTAAAAAATGACTCAATGAGACCCCCATGGTCGCGAAGTCCCGGGAGCATCCGATCCAACCGCTCCGCCCTGAATGAAGCCCCACCACGGGCATGTTAAAGGAGGGGCCCGGGCCCCCTCCAAAAATGTACAGCAATTATTGGAAAACAGTTATTTTAAAACGTTTATATGGAGTCTCCCAAAACGTTCACAAGATTTGAATTAAATGGAAAACACAGTTTTTTTTTTTTTATTGAAAC